>QRFB01002943.1:0-36488 GCA_008931105.1 Oenanthe javanica | reverse complement strand
CGAAAAAATAAAAGTCACCGGAATATATCACATATGGTATGCAAACTGATTGTTGGGAGATGGAGAAAAATGTGGTGAAGTTAGATTTGAAAAAAACTTCACTAATTAACGGGAAAAATCAAATTAAAAACGGAGAGATTATGTGGGATTGGGTGTATGAGGGTGTATTTGATTTGTGTGTGGATGCACCCCCTTGCCATTAGATTATATTGAATATGTGGTGTAGATCTTATTTTCTATTTTCTATTCTAAGTTATTTTCTATTTGAGCAGGACCTTATATATATATATATATAGCAACTAGAATTGGCTAATGTTTGAACCCATTTAGGGAGCCTATTAAAAGCCCAATCCAATAAGGAATACTTATAAAAACCTAATACAACTAGAAAAATAAACCCCCAAGTGTGTAAAACAAGAAAAACTCTCAAGTGAAAGTTAAAAACTTTCAAGTCAGAAGTCTACATATTAAATATATAATAATCAACCTCTTGATAATTAAAAACTACTTAGCCAAACTTTATTGCCCCTCCTTTCTTCCTTGCTTTCCAGGCAAGCTTTGTGACCAATGTTTGTGTCATCGTCAACCGAGCATTCTCCAAATCTCTATCATGAGAAGTTGTATTTCTTTTAAACTCCTTCACAAAGTGTAACTCGAATCTATTCCTAGATAATAACATAAAATATGTACCAATAAATATATTCATTCTCAGAAAAAACTTGTCCTCGAGTTCTATAATGTTTAAGAATCGGCACAAGATAAGATGATTTCTTGTAGAACTTGAAAATGTCATGTTTCAAAGCCATGACTAATACCTTCAGATACAATACCTTTAGAAACAACATTGAAATAATAAGATATTTTGATGCAGTTCTCTAACACTTAAAAAATCAAGATGTTCCACCATGATGATTTTTTCTCCTTGTTCACAACCTCTTCAATTTCGTCGGTGTCACAATAAATAAGTTGAGGAGTTTGAAGAATCAAATCCTCGTCATTAACCAAAACGTGCTCACCATGTGACATACCTCCTCACATGCAACACCCCAAAGCAACAAGAAAATCAGCCTCATTTCTCGCATAAAAAACTTCTTCTTCCACTTTCTTTATCTCCTCTTGAGTTCCCTTAGAGAGACCATGAAAACTAGACTTCCTCCACTTCTCTCCTTGCGTGTTTGATTTAATTTTCAATGCTAACTTGCATACATCTTTAGACGAACTATATGAACCTAATTCAACCTTTTTAGCAGTATGTCGATTTAATCCATGAATAAACCTGGTCATCTTCATAGTTTCCTTTCCCGGCAGGTCATAAAGTAGCATAATTTGTCAAGTTTAGCAATATACTCGGAAACACTCATAGTACCTTGAGTTAGTTAGAAATGTGAGCCTGAAGTATTAAACTTGTGCATAATCATCATGAATATATTTTGCATGAAGTTTCTTTTTTGAAATTGTCAGTCACAATGTTTTTTCCCAAACTCTACCTCTTCTTGCTTTTGGATTCTAAACCACGAACTTGCTTTCTTTGTAAGTCTAATGATGACAATATTGAATCTTTTCTTATCGTCTAACCCCCTATATAATAAGAAATCTTTTCAACTTTTCTAATGCATTCAAAAAAGTCTTCAGACTAAGTCTTAATATTGAATCTTTTCTTATCATCTAATCTTATATAAATAGAAATCTTGTCTTATCCATTTAAAAAGTTGGGGTTCTTGAGGTTTGGGCCGTCATGTCCAACATATAACATCCGTGTTATTAAAGATCACTACAGTATATAGTAGTTTGGAATACGAGAATATATGGGGTCAGGTAGTATATATTTAATTACATAGCTAATAGCATGGGCATGAGGCAAAGTTCCCTAACCCCCTACTCTTTTTAAATATTATTGCAATCATTATGGCTGCAAAGCGCGAAGTGTGCAAAAGCGAAAAGTGCTAAAGTAAATTGTTGTTATGATCGATGGAAGCTTCATTCCGCATCTCGACCAGTGTTGCATGGTTCGTGGGTCAGCCTATGGAACCGCGATCCAGTTCCCTCGTTCCGGAACACAATTCCTTTTCGACCTGGATCACTCGGGATCACGTTCTAGTTCGCCACCCCGACGATCCCCCTTATAACTCCGACAATCATTATATAAAAAGGAGAAAGAATAAAAATAGGAAGATAACTTGATACCATGTAGATTGATATTAATTTTGAAACGTAAATTTGAAAAGAAATAAAAAATGGAAGAAAAGACACACAAGACATGCCTCAATTACTTGAACATATTTGAATCCCCTTAATATTATGTGTAGAAACTTTAAAATTCTACATTTCCCGATTAACTTACATATATTTTAGTTATAAAATAGTAACTGAAACATAGATACAATAGCAAATATGCATAATGTTTTCTATAGAAATAACTATATAAGGGATCCTCATATCGACCCGCGTATCAGATTCGCGGGTCACTGTACCCGATTCATAAAAACTAACGTTTCACGTACCCGATCCCGTACCACGTACTGGAATGACCCGTGAACCGTGCAACACTGATCTCGTCAGGGCGAGCTTAGGTTATTCTTCAAATATTCCTTGGTCTTGGTGGCATCTTTTAACTAATAAAAATGAAAACTAGTTTGATTAATAAAATATGAACAGTTAAAACATTTAAAGGTAACTGATGGAGCTAAATAGAAATGGGAAAATTTTGTTCCCGTACAATGCAAAGCTAAAATATAGGGTGTAAAATTTAAGGTACATGGAAAGATAACAAAATTATTCAACAAGTTTTACAGTAATTAAAACAGATGAAATATGAATATTTAATATAACCACGAATAAAGGTACACCAATTGATGTGTCAAAATCTCATATATATTTATATAGGCATCAATACATTATATGTCTACATTCCTTCAAATACGAGAGTAGTATTTTCAGTCTACATATATCAATACATTCATGTTATATTCTTAATATATATTATATGCATCATGCTGTCCTTTTTTGGGCTCATCTATTACTATCTATGATGAGATCTATCAGAAAGAAAATTTTGGTTCCATTTTTAGAAAACTGACCTCAAACACTATATAATGTCGCTACTAATATGCATTTATAAGTGATAGGGATGCATGTTCATTTATAGATATATATACATGCTCCCTAAAAGCCCAACACCTGAGATTGCATCACGAACATCAGTCCCCTCCTGCAAAGATCGCATCCATGCTGCGTTGATACTCGGCTAACACTGTCTCTGCAATCCAAACAACAGTCTTGTGGTTGATTTCAAAGATGGTATCTGTGTGATCCTCGTCTAGATCTGATCTAGAGCATAGGCTGAAACTTGGCTGATTAAATCCATATGAGTAGCTTTAAGGTTTGCATCCCTCATATCAGTGTTGTTTAAGGCACAAATTATAAAAAAACGCAAGACCTAAGTTTGAAGCGCGAGGCGCCATTAATCGCGCGCCTTTTGACAAAAAAAAATCACAAATTTAACAAAAAACTAGTACTTAACATAATCTTAACATTCAAACATAATAAAAAACATAAATAACATGATAATAGTGTCAATAATTAAGGCTTAATCGATAAGGTTCTCTAGTTCAAAAGCTTCGGTGTCATTAAACTCGATTTCTGGCCCCTCAAATTCTCGCTCTTCCTCTTCATCATCTTCATCTATTAGAGTTGAAGAAGATGCTCCGTGAGTTGTATTAGAGGTGGATCTGCTTCTTGTCAAGCGTCTCGTGCGATAAAGTGGCTCTTCTGCTCCAGAAGCAATACACACATCATCCCAATTAAGGTCTTCACCAACATGGACATAGTTATTATCCACATCTTCATCATCAAGACCCTTTCCCAACAACCACTCGTTACAATCATCAATTACATCTAGTGCAATAGGGTCCTGAACAGCGCGTGCATCAAATCTGCGCTTTAATGCTCGATTATATTTGACATATACCAAGTCATTGAGTCGCTTTTGAGTCAATCTATTCCTCTTCTTTGAATGAATGTGTTCAAACGCACTCCAATTGCGTTCACAACCAGAAGCACTACATGTCAAACTCAAGACTTTGATTGCAAATTTCTGTAAATTTGGAGCTGAACTTCCAAAATTATCCCACCAGATAGCTACAAATAATTTTAAATAAAGTTAAAATATGTCAGTGCGTCTATAGTTTACTTATCTTTTGTTTACTAAACTGATTGTGAAGTGATTCAACTATTATATACCTGGAGCATGTCGTTTCCTGGCTCTTTTTGCCATGTCTGATGAAAAGCTTTCCGCTGCATACTTGTACACCGAAATTTCGTCAATAATTGCATCCTGTATTGTTATATCTGGAACTAATCTGTAGATACACTCATATAGGCCCTTCCTGATATTTGCATCCATGGACATATCTTGTGAATCATAGAAAAATTCTGGATTGAGGAAGTGACCCGCTGCGTGCAAAGGCTGGTGGAGTTGAACCTCCCACCTGTTATCAATTATCTCAAAGACTTTTTTGTAATCATTTGCCGATTCAAATGAACTAACAATTGCAGATTTGGCCCTCTCCATTGCCCCGTAAATATATCCCATCGGAGGTTTCGTTTCACCATCAACAATCCGCAAGACTTTAATAAGAGGACCACACACCTTGAGTGCAAAGTTAATGTTTTTCCAGAATGAAGTTTTCAGTACAGTGGTTGTAGCTCTTTTTCCGGCAGCCTCTTTAGACCACTTGCTTGCATTCCATTCATCAGAAACAAACATCTTCTGTAATGAAGCTCTAAGCAAGTAAAGCCTTCCTAACATAATACAAGAGGTTGCAAATCTGGTTTTGGCAGGCCTAAGCAGCTCCTTCAATTTTGTGAAGTAGCGGAGCATGTTGACGGTTCCAGGCCTAGCATAGATGAATCCACACAAAGCCATGACACTTGAGCATGTATCTTTTAGTTTTCTGATCTTAAATATGTCCTCTAACATTAGATTAATACAATGCGCTGCACATGGTGTNTAGTTTACTTATCTTTTGTTTACTAAACTGATTGTGAAGTGATTCAACTATTATATACCTGGAGAATGTCGTTTCCTGGCTCTTTTCCCCATGTCTGATGAAAAGCTTTTCGCTGCATACTTGTACACCGAAATTTTGTCAATAATTGCATCCTGTATTGTTATATCTGGAACTAATCTGTAGATACACTCATATAGGCCCTTCCTGATATTTGCATCCATGGACATATCTTGTGAATCATAGAAAAATTCTGAATTGAGGAAGTGACCCGCTGCGTGCAAAGGCTGGTGGAGTTGAACCTCCCACCTGTTATTAATTATCTTAAAGACTTTTTTGTAATCATTTGCCGATTCAAATGAACTAACAATTGCAGATTTGGCCCTCTCCATTGCCCCGTAAATATATCCCATCGGAGGTTTCGTTTCACCATCAACAATCCGCAAGACTTTAATAAGAGGACCACACACCTTGAGTGCAAAGTTAATGTTTTTCCAGAATGAAGTTTTCAGTACAGTGGTTGTAGCTCTTTTTCCGGCAGCCTCTTTAGACCACTTGCTTGCATTCCATTCATCAGAAACAAACATCTTCTGTAATGAAGCTCTAAGCAAGTAAAGCCTTCCTAACATAATACAAGAGGTTGCAAATCTGGTTTTGGCAGGCCTAAGCAGCTCCTTCAATTTTGTGAAGTAGCGGAGCATGTTGACGGTTCCAGGCCTAGCATAGATGAATCCACACAAAGCCATGGCACTTGAGCATGTATCTTTTAGTTTTCTGATCTTAAATATGTCCTCTAACATTAGATCAATACAATGCGCTGCACATGGTGTCCAATAGATATGTGGATACATTCGCATTAGAAGTTTTCCAGCCTTTACATTATTTGCAGCACTATCGGTGACAACTTGTATAACTCTACTTTCTCCAACAGATTTAACACAATTCTCTATCAACTCAAGCATCTTTTCACTTGTTTTTGAATAATTTGAAGCATCAATTGGTTCAAGAAAAATGCTCCCTTTTGGAGAATTTACCAGAAAATTAATCAGGGTTCTTTCTCTTTTGTCTTTCCAGCCATCACACATAATTGAACATCCAACTTTCTCCCATTCTTTTTTGTGCTCTTCTACGATCTTATTTGTTTCTTCAACCTCATTATTAAGCAAAGGGACTCTAACCTCGTGGTAGGTAGGTGGTTTCATTCCTGGGCCATGTTGCCCAATAGCTTCAATCACCGGACCAAAGCTCTCATAATTAACGACATTGAACGATATTGCTGCATCGTACATCCACCTTACGAACATCTTACAAGCTTGATTTCGAAAGTGTTCCATTACTTTCTTTGAATCTTCACTCGTGACCAGTTTCCTTTTCTTTGATGTAGCTTCTGGATTAGGCATAAAAAAAGAATCAATAGGTCCTCTGCTGTGTCGTTTTTGATTGCTTGCAAAACTTGAATTGAATTGACTGAATTGTGTACTCACTGCATCTTCAGATTCTTGATCCTCGATGTTTACATACTCCATATTTTTCGTACTCTTCAATTCCTTTTTCTTTCCCATAAACTCTTTGATTTCATCTCTAACAGGGGCTGGTACCTTATCACAAGGTATTGCATCTCGACTATATCCACCAGCAAGGTGCTTCTTGAATCGACAAATTCCACCTTTATAAATATTCTTGCAGAATGAACATAGAACTTTGTTTTTATCATTCTCTACTGGAGTTCCATACTTCCATCCGATATCAGGAGTGCGAGTCATTATCAGAGAAGAATCAGCAGAGATGAAGAGAGATTAAGAGAGACAGAGAAGAAAATTGAGAAGAGAAATATGCAAATATACGTATATATCTGTGTGTATATACTGAGAAAGACTTACGTTTAGATGGAGGCTGTGATGTTTAGATGAGACTGGGTCTTATGAAACACTTTAGGGTTTTCTTCTTTTACCCCTTTTTTAAGGGTATTATCGTCTTTTTTGTTATCAGCGCCTTTTTACATTTAGTAGCGCCTTTAACGTCGTTTAGCGCCTTTTGAGCGTCTTTTGGACGATTTCAGAATCGCGCTAAATCGCTTAATTTCGAATCGCACACCTTGCGCCTAATCGCGAAGCGCCATTAATCGCGCCTTTAACAACACTGCCTCATATGTTGGGCCATTACTAGATCAGGGGTAGACATTACTCGTAGCAGGAAATTTTGAGTTAGATGGATATAATTTTGAGTTAGATGGATATCCAGATAAGTCCCTAACATAGGTCGAATCGACTCATATGACTCAGGTGCAAAAACTGAAGATATGGTAATAAAAGAGATAGGATTGTCAAATGGATATTATACGTATATATTATAAACTGAACCTAATAAAATGTATATTTATATTATAAATTTTAGTATTATATATATTTAAATTCTGATTCAGATATTATCAGATACAGATATCAGCTCCACGGGTTAGCTCAGTTGGTAAGAGCAAGTGGAAGCTATTCTGCAGACTAAGGTTCGACTCCCTCGGGAGACGCTTGGCATGCTTGCCCTTAGTAGTTGAGTTCGATGTGTTGTAGTTCCTCGTAAAAAAAAGGTACAAATATGACGGTATTCATATTCATATTTAAAATTGTCGGATTCGGATACGGGTTATATCCGATTAATATAGAATACCACTTTATTTCGAATACGAATACAAATATTTTGAACGGATATTAAATTTTTTGATAGCATTAATAAGAGACATCCATATCTTTCCTGTGATATCTGCACCCGAGTTAGATGAGGTCGTTCGGCTATGTTAGTGGTTCTTCATCTCCAGCTACTATCACCACACCAATGTCTCGAAAGTAGTACTTCCTGACTTGACTTCTGATCCAGTTGTTTCACCCAATGTTTATCTGTACCGGATGTTTTCTACCCTTGAGAGTACATATACTACCTCTAGAGCTCCCAACATTGATACTCTAGTAAGGAGATCCTTGTTTCCTACAGATACTCGTTTGTATTATCCTACTATGACGGAGGGCATTTCTGTATTCTCTATTGTCCACCTCATGGTATCCGAGCCAGTACAGATGCCGCTTCCACTTAGATCATTAATGATACCTTCTTGAGGCTTTTGTTGAGCCGGCACTGCCAAATTTTCCTCCACCTCTACCCCACTGGGTACATATTATCAGAGTCCTGTACCACCTGCTCCTCTAGCCTGGATTTACCTTTACTAGCGAAGGATTTGTTTTATTCGCCAGTGTACTATTGAGTCATGTACCTTGACCACCAGAAGCTTTGGACTAGATATCCGACATCCATCGGACTCGAGGTTCCCTGCTATGAATATTGTCTACCCATGATCCAGCAGCCCAGTATAGGAGGGTTTTGGGTTACTTAGATGGATTTAGTCCGTCAGGTTTCAGCCCTTACTTTTGATCAGATCTAGATGAAGACCACATAGATGCCATCTTTCAGCACTGGACAAGTCAGTCACGAGGCTGTTGTCAGGATTAGAGACAGTGTTAGACGATTATCAACGGGACATGGATGCAATTTTTGCTAGAGACTGATGTTGGTGATGCGGTCTCAAATGTTGGGATTTTGATGAGCATCTTATGTATATCTATAGATGAGCATGCATTCCGATCACTTATAAATGCATATTAGTTCACGATTAGATAACCCAAGTGGTAATGGGTTTATCCTCTGTCATCCTTTCGGGTTCGACTCTAGGTCACCCGAGATTTTCTTAGAACATATACACATTTGTAAGGATATAAGCCTAAATATTCAAAAATAAAATAAAATAAATGCATATTAGTAGCGACACTAGTTTTTATATAGTGTTTAAGGTAAGTTTTCTAGTAACAGAACTGCAATTTTCTTGAGCAATTCTAATAGATGTAAACTTTCGTTTCTGTCCTGAGAAAACGACAAAAGGTATCCCATATTGATTAAAATATGATATCAACAACGACATTACATTAAAACCTGTGAGAGTAACTTGATGCTTCATCAAATCCCGATATATCGTTTATAGGCAAGATATATCATGATTGCTAGCATTCAAATATCAGTCGTTTATCATGGCTGAAATTATGGATCGTTTGAAATTTGAATGCTAACGTAGAGTGTAAGAATGCAACGTGTATGTGATACGTCGGTATGATACAAACGTAATGAGTCACTAATTGCATAATTGGGTATAACTTGGATAGTTAAATAACCCATAAGTATATGGAAAATAGTGTATATTAGGAAGTTGGATCAAGATTGGGTCACCTGTTAAACCCATATTGTGAGTGGAATTGAATAAACACTCAGATATGGCTAGGAGAGGTGAAAATATCAAAGAATTAAATAATATGTTCGTAGTTGTGACACATGTCCAAGACGGTTCGAGTGTTCGACTATTTTCAGCGGTGCTGTTTGTATTATCTCACAAGGGTTGATAATCACTACGACCATGGTAATCCTTACTTACCATTAACAAGTTAGTATTCAAGAGATTTTATTGGGTTTAGTTCATCAATAGTTTTGGACGTAAATTCTCCCTTTAATATAATTTTTATGTTGGTTATTGATTTGAGTGAAGAATATGAGAAATTTGGTTACATTGATTTTGGAGATGATTTCTCTGTTGAGGATGAGGATACATTGTTCTCGTGGATCCATAATGATAACATTTTTTTTATTGATTATCAGAAATGTTCATTTTAATTGGTGGTTTTTCAACAATTTATTAATGAGAATACAATTGGTAGTGCTCTTGAGGAAGATTTAGTTCAGTTTACGCAAGATACATTTTCACAAACATTTTATTTCTGAATTATTGGAGAGATTGTTACGGAAAAGCCAGACGAGTGGAAGAAAGGGAGATATTTATATCCAAAGTTATAGCTCATTGAAGTCCATGGATTTTTTTTCAATCTGGGATCCTATGGCAGCCTCGTATTTGACATTGGTGGTAGATTTGTAAGATTGATTATGTTGGAATATTGTGAAATAAATTATATACTTCCAAGCAACCTGATCAAGTCGTATATCAGACAAAATCCTACAAAATTTTATAAGTTTATAACGATAAAAATGACCGAGCCTTGGGCCTCATCTCGAGGTGGTGCAGAATCTTCACAGCACAAACAAGTCGAGGATAAACTTCCTAAATTTTGTAGGATCCTAAAATAAGCTTTTTATTCTTGCCTTTTTTGTGCTGCGAAGATCCTGTACTGCCTTGAGATGTAGCCTAAGACTCAGTCCTATTTATCATAATTAACTTCCTAAATTTTTGTAAGATTTTGCCTGATAGACTTGATCTGGTTGCTTAGTAGTGTATAATTCATTTCACAATATTACAGCATGTTCAATCCTACAAATCTACCACTTAGGTCAAATACGGGGTTGCCATAGGACCCCGGATTGGAAAAGAATTCATGAATTTCGATAACTGGTAACTTTGGATGTAAATAACTTACTTTCTTCTACTCGTCTGGCTTGTCTATAACAATCCCTCCTATAGTTTGGAAAGAAAATGTCTGTAAAATATGTCTTCTCTAAACTAAATCTTCCTCAAGAGCACCGTCAATTTTATCATCACTGGTAAATTGTTTTAAAACCACTGATTCAAATGGGAAGGAAACATTTTCGGTAGTCAATGAAAAAACAATGTTATCGTTGTAGATCCAAGAGAACAATGCATCCCATCTTCAATAGAGAAAACATCTCCAAAATCGATACAACCAAATTTCTCATATTTTCCACTAGAATCAATAACCAGAAAAGTTATATAAAAGAGAGAATTTACGTCTAAAACCGTTGCTGACCTAAACTCAATAGAATCTCTTGAATAAATATTAATTTGTTCAAGGTTAGCTAGGGTTATCATGAACTTAGTAATTATCAACCTCTGTGAGCTAATACAAACATCACCGCCAGTAATAGTAGGGCCATCTGGTGGTGTTTGTATTAGCTCACAGGAGTTGATAATTACTACGACCATGAACAAGTTAGTATTTGTTCAAAAGATTTCATTGAGTTTAGGTCATCAACAGTTTTAGACGTAAATTCTCCCTTTAATATAATTTTTTTATTGGTTACTGTTTTGAGTGAATAATGTGAGAAATTTGGTTGCATCGATTTTGGAAATGATTTCTCTATTGAGGATAATATTGTTTTTTATTGATTACTGGAAATGTTTCTTCCCATTTGAGTTGTTGATTTTTCAACAATTTATTAATGAGAATACAATTGGTAGTGCTCTTGAGGAAGATTTAGTTTAGTTTAGGCAATATACATTTTCACATACATTTTCAAGGTAAATTACATTAAATACCTTACAAATTACTTCTGTGAAATATTAACGATCAAGGGCCTCGTGTTGCATTGCAAGCAGGTGGAGGATTTGAGCATATGATGGTAAACTAAGTTGGTATCTTTGTTTAGCCATCAGTTGCCCTTTTTTTAATCAATTATACTATTATCTGATATCTGATGAGCTGAATTGTGTTGCATGTGTACCAGAATGGAACTGTTAGTTAAAACTTGAATGTAGTTATTATAAATATTCTAAATGATGTTTCTAATCACCTACAAATTTCGAATGGAATTATTCCTGATACTAAGAAAACGTTGCAGTGTTGTGATTGTTTGGTTTGAGGTGTTGTACAGAAAGTCAGATGGCTTGTCCAGGTAAACGGGCAATTTGTAGATGTGGTAATGCATGTACCTTGTTTTGATGTATTGTGTTTGGATATATGGTTATATGTCTAAGTATATATTTATCTTTTACTTTCCGGCTGTCCCTCTTGGGCAGTTCTGACAGAACAGGGTGTGTGTGTCAAACAAAGCTTTCATAAATCCATTTTTTGGCCAGGGAGGATTATGTTATCTTAGTTTCAACCTTTACTAATATATTACAAGTGCATAAATCTCAGTAAAGTTGGTCACAAGACACCATACCAGCAAAATGAAGGTATTGGTATTGTCATAATATAAAAAAAATATTGTGATTAGATCCCAATTTATTGCTCAGCTTTTTATGCATAGACAATATGTTGGGGTAATGCTTGTGTTGACATCTTGCGTTAAAAAAGATGAGTGCGTATTATTTTGTTTCACTAGATTAGTAGTGTATTGCAACACAAAAATATAAATAAACCTATGGTTTGTTTGAATTCTAGCATTTCATTGAAATTCCGGAATTGACTCGAATAGCATGTTTGGAAATGCTAAAGTCTTTGGAACAGGATTTCCCCCCCTCCTATGTCATTTTGAGGACAAGCCTGTTTTTATGAATTTGAAATTATAGTTTAATACACTTCACTTGAAATTACAGATTACTCTCCTTCATACGGGTTCTTCCATTTCACGACTGTGCATTTCTCTACAAGTTCCAGCCCAAATCTGAATGATTGCTAAATATGTAGAGAGGGAGAGAGGAAGAGACATATATATGTATGTTTGACAGATTGGACGACGGACAAGCGGCAATTGCCAACACAATAACTTGATAACCTAAATTATAGGTGCAATTTATAACCACCTGTTTCAGTATGAAAATGAACATTTTAACTAGAGTAACGGTAATATAGGATAGATGTTTGATGAAATGTCTGAATGGAGGCATAATTACTGGGTGATGCGGTTAGGATAATGGAGAAAAAGATGTGTTATTGCTCGGTCTAATGCTGGCAGATTGTTTCGTGGATGGGCAGCTAGTAAATTCATTGACAGCAATGGATTGGTTGTAGGAGTTGAAGTTGTAGATGCCACCAAGCTTGCTGGACTGTAGAAGGTATACAGATTATTGTTTGCTTGTCATGCCTTGTACGGACAGTTTGTGCGGTTGTGAGAGAGGTTCGCAACAACCTAAACTCTGTAACAGCAGTAGCAGCACCAACACCAACAAATAGGTGTGCTGATATTGTCTCAAATAATACACAGAACTNATTGGGTCACCTGTTAAACCCATATTGTGAGTGGAATTGAATAAACACTCAGATATGGCTAGGAGAGGTGAAAATATCAAAGAATTAAATAATATGTTCGTAGTTGTGACACATGTCCAAGACGGTTCGAGTGTTCGACTATTTTCAGCGGTGCTGTTTGTATTATCTCACAAGGGTTGATAATCACTACGACCATGGTAATCCTTACTTACCATTAACAAGTTAGTATTCAAGAGATTTTATTGGGTTTAGTTCATCAATAGTTTTGGACGTAAATTCTCCCTTTAATATAATTTTTATGTTGGTTATTGATTTGAGTGAAGAATATGAGAAATTTGGTTACATTGATTTTGGAGATGATTTCTCTGTTGAGGATGAGGATACATTGTTCTCGTGGATCCATAATGATAACATTTTTTTTATTGATTATCAGAAATGTTCATTTTAATTGGTGGTTTTTCAACAATTTATTAATGAGAATACAATTGGTAGTGCTCTTGAGGAAGATTTAGTTCAGTTTACGCAAGATACATTTTCACAAACATTTTATTTCTGAATTATTGGAGAGATTGTTACGGAAAAGCCAGACGAGTGGAAGAAAGGGAGATATTTATATCCAAAGTTATAGCTCATTGAAGTCCATGGATTTTTTTTCAATCTGGGATCCTATGGCAGCCTCGTATTTGACATTGGTGGTAGATTTGTAAGATTGATTATGTTGGAATATTGTGAAATAAATTATATACTTCCAAGCAACCTGATCAAGTCGTATATCAGACAAAATCCTACAAAATTTTATAAGTTTATAACGATAAAAATGACCGAGCCTTGGGCCTCATCTCGAGGTGGTGCAGAATCTTCACAGCACAAACAAGTCGAGGATAAACTTCCTAAATTTTGTAGGATCCTAAAATAAGCTTTTTATTCTTGCCTTTTTTGTGCTGCGAAGATCCTGTACTGCCTTGAGATGTAGCCTAAGACTCAGTCCTATTTATCATAATTAACTTCCTAAATTTTTGTAAGATTTTGCCTGATAGACTTGATCTGGTTGCTTAGTAGTGTATAATTCATTTCACAATATTACAGCATGTTCAATCCTACAAATCTACCACTTAGGTCAAATACGGGGTTGCCATAGGACCCCGGATTGGAAAAGAATTCATGAATTTCGATAACTGGTAACTTTGGATGTAAATAACTTACTTTCTTCTACTCGTCTGGCTTGTCTATAACAATCCCTCCTATAGTTTGGAAAGAAAATGTCTGTAAAATATGTCTTCTCTAAACTAAATCTTCCTCAAGAGCACCGTCAATTTTATCATCACTGGTAAATTGTTTTAAAACCACTGATTCAAATGGGAAGGAAACATTTTCGGTAGTCAATGAAAAAACAATGTTATCGTTGTAGATCCAAGAGAACAATGCATCCCATCTTCAATAGAGAAAACATCTCCAAAATCGATACAACCAAATTTCTCATATTTTCCACTAGAATCAATAACCAGAAAAGTTATATAAAAGAGAGAATTTACGTCTAAAACCGTTGCTGACCTAAACTCAATAGAATCTCTTGAATAAATATTAATTTGTTCAAGGTTAGCTAGGGTTATCATGAACTTAGTAATTATCAACCTCTGTGAGCTAATACAAACATCACCGCCAGTAATAGTAGGGCCATCTGGTGGTGTTTGTATTAGCTCACAGGAGTTGATAATTACTACGACCATGAACAAGTTAGTATTTGTTCAAAAGATTTCATTGAGTTTAGGTCATCCACAGTTTTAGACGTAAATTCTCCCTTTAATATAATTTTTTTATTGGTTACTGTTTTGAGTGAATAATGTGAGAAATTTGGTTGCATCGATTTTGGAAATGATTTCTCTATTGAGGATAATATTGTTTTTTATTGATTACTGGAAATGTTTCTTCCCATTTGAGTTGTTGATTTTTCAACAATTTATTAATGAGAATACAATTGGTAGTGCTCTTGAGGAAGATTTAGTTTAGTTTAGGCAATATACATTTTCACATACATTTTCAAGGTAAATTACATTAAATACCTTACAAATTACTTCTGTGAAATATTAACGATCAAGGGCCTCGTGTTGCATTGCAAGCAGGTGGAGGATTTGAGCATATGATGGTAAACTAAGTTGGTATCTTTGTTTAGCCATCAGTTGCCCTTTTTTTAATCAATTATACTATTATCTGATATCTGATGAGCTGAATTGTGTTGCATGTGTACCAGAATGGAACTGTTAGTTAAAACTTGAATGTAGTTATTATAAATATTCTAAATGATGTTTCTAATCACCTACAAATTTCGAATGGAATTATTCCTGATACTAAGAAAACGTTGCAGTGTTGTGATTGTTTGGTTTGAGGTGTTGTACAGAAAGTCAGATGGCTTGTCCAGGTAAACGGGCAATTTGTAGATGTGGTAATGCATGTACCTTGTTTTGATGTATTGTGTTTGGATATATGGTTATATGTCTAAGTATATATTTATCTTTTACTTTCCGGCTGTCCCTCTTGGGCAGTTCTGACAGAACAGGGTGTGTGTGTCAAACAAAGCTTTCATAAATCCATTTTTTGGCCAGGGAGGATTATGTTATCTTAGTTTCAACCTTTACTAATATATTACAAGTGCATAAATCTCAGTAAAGTTGGTCACAAGACACCATACCAGCAAAATGAAGGTATTGGTATTGTCATAATATAAAAAAAATATTGTGATTAGATCCCAATTTATTGCTCAGCTTTTTATGCATAGACAATATGTTGGGGTAATGCTTGTGTTGACATCTTGCGTTAAAAAAGATGAGTGCGTATTATTTTGTTTCACTAGATTAGTAGTGTATTGCAACACAAAAATATAAATAAACCTATGGTTTGTTTGAATTCTAGCATTTCATTGAAATTCCGGAATTGACTCGAATAGCATGTTTGGAAATGCTAAAGTCTTTGGAACAGGATTTCCCCCCCTCCTATGTCATTTTGAGGACAAGCCTGTTTTTATGAATTTGAAATTATAGTTTAATACACTTCACTTGAAATTACAGATTACTCTCCTTCATACGGGTTCTTCCATTTCACGACTGTGCATTTCTCTACAAGTTCCAGCCCAAATCTGAATGATTGCTAAATATGTAGAGAGGGAGAGAGGAAGAGACATATATATGTATGTTTGACAGATTGGACGACGGACAAGCGGCAATTGCCAACACAATAACTTGATAACCTAAATTATAGGTGCAATTTATAACCACCTGTTTCAGTATGAAAATGAACATTTTAACTAGAGTAACGGTAATATAGGATAGATGTTTGATGAAATGTCTGAATGGAGGCATAATTACTGGGTGATGCGGTTAGGATAATGGAGAAAAAGATGTGTTATTGCTCGGTCTAATGCTGGCAGATTGTTTCGTGGATGGGCAGCTAGTAAATTCATTGACAGCAATGGATTGGTTGTAGGAGTTGAAGTTGTAGATGCCACCAAGCTTGCTGGACTGTAGAAGGTATACAGATTATTGTTTGCTTGTCATGCCTTGTACGGACAGTTTGTGCGGTTGTGAGAGAGGTTCGCAACAACCTAAACTCTGTAACAGCAGTAGCAGCACCAACACCAACAAATAGGTGTGCTGATATTGTCTCAAATAATACACAGAACTCTATACAAAAAATAATTCTTGGATGGCTTTGCAACTTGGTGTTGTGTTATGTCTAAAAACGGGAATGGGGACTGCCATTATCCAATAATGAGTCTTAATGGATTGATGGCATTAGCTTTGTGGAGAATGGAACAAGTAATGGTACTTCAGGTGATCGGTTGCTAGATTTGGGATCATGAAAAGAAGCATAGGGATGATATTAATCGATACGAGTCCCTTTGAATGGGAATCACTTTCATGAGGTTTCTACAGATTATGTTCCATATTCAGGGGTAGATCGTGTTTCAAAAAGGTAGTGAGATGGTTGTCTTGTTTATGTGTTGCCGTGCATGCCTTATTTGTTTTTGTTTTTGTTTTTGTAATATTATTAATGTTTGAAGTTTTGAATTGATTCTACAATCAAACGTCAATATGTTTGTCCAACATCAATAGAATTTTAAGTTCAGTACTTTATTAGGTAATCTAGTATCCTTATGTATGAAGATAATCAATTCGGTCATTGTGGTCAGATTCTATTATGGATTTTTTTATCACATTCTTCATAGGGCCCTCTTATCTCTTCCTTCTCCGAGCTTAGGTCATGGAAGGAGAAGAAGGAACCGATAAGAAGGTATCAGCAACATGTTTTAAGGTTTTATTACGGGACAACTTATGAAATATCGGTGATATCCAATCATAATACGAGAGTTTGAAAATTTAAAATTGAAATTCTCATATTTTTCAAACACATATTTTGAAATTGAATTTTATGATTTTAGATTCTCAGATTTGCATTTCAGAATTTCAAATGACTTGCATGTTTTTTAACACAATCCCAGTTACTTTTGGATATATATATGTGTGTGTGTGTGTGTGCGCGCGCGCGCGCGCGCGTGCGCGCGCGCTCAAATGAGAATTCCATTAAAATGAGAACTGAGATCTAATCTTAGCGGGTGTTGACCCTATATGTCACAATTTGGGAAGAAAATGCCCTAAATGGCACACTCTAAAAAAATGGCCCTAAATAGCACTCCAAAACGCTACATCGTGTAGAGTTTTGGGGAAAAAAATTCTCCAAAACGCTACTTTAAGTTGTGTTTTTTAGCCCAAGAATCCAAGATAAAGTAGCGTTTTTCCCTTAAAAAATTAAAAAAAATTAAAAAAATTAAAAAAAAATCAAAATGTTACACGAAGTAGCGTTTTCCCCCGATTTTTTTTTAAAAAAAGTGCAAAACGCTACACGAAGTAGCGTTTTCACCCCTTTTACAGCACGCTACACTATGTAGCGTTTTGGAGTGCTATTTAGGGTCATTATTACGAGTTGTGCCATTTAGGGCATTTTCCTCTCAAATTGTGATATTCAGGGCCTTTTCTCAATCTTAGCCATCCATATTATTTAATCTTAACCATTGTTTTATTATCTCATCATCTTATCGTCTCTTTTTTCAACCTAGCATTTCTCTCTTCCAATCATCAGCATTTCTCTCTTCCAATCATTAGCATCAACAATCTATTACCATCACTGACATTTCTTCTTCTCTGGCGACTTTCATTCTTCTCCGACAACCTTCAATCAATTATATTTTTTCATATTTTATATTGCCCCCAACCATACATTCATCTTATGCCTCGTATTCTCTTTTGTATATAGCTTTCGGTCTCCTTTTTTCACAATTGCTACATACCTTTTGCTCCGATAACTTCGTGATTTTCGGCCTTCTTCATCTTCCCAGAATATTTCAAGCGATGTTTTAATTGTATCCATACTTGATTTCGATGGTGACGACGAGACTTTTTATTCACTTTCTTTCATTTTTGTGCTAGCAATTGTGTTTCAACATCGATTTGTGAAATATCGATGGGAGAGATTTTAGATCTGTTTTTGTGATAACTTTTAATTTTTTTGGTGATTTGTGTTTGAAATTTAGTGAGTTGTATTTAAATTTTTAGTGATTCTATACGATGGTGGAGATGAAGTGATGGTGATGTATGTTGATGTGTTGGCTTATATGTTAGGGATTTACGTTTAATTTTAGATGATTTGTGTTGAAATTTGGTGATTTGCATGTAAGTTGGATGTTGGTGATTGAATTAGTGAATATACTATTATTTGGAGATAAAACATAATTGGAATAAATAAGTCAGAAAGAAAATATTAGTGAAATTGAGGACTGAATTGTTGATACTACCGATGATATCAAAAGTGTGATTGAAAATGATAATGTAAACATTGTGATTAAACGGGCGTCACTGATTAATAAGATGATTTTATCTGTGTATATATTCATAATAATATATAAATAATTTAATTTAAAAAATACGTGATTTAGTTTAATTATAAAATTACCTTAAGTTCTTAGTTCTCATTATAAAAAGGGTTCTCATTGAAATTTCTATATCTATATATATACAGGGTTACTCCAATGAGAACTAGGAACTAATAATCAAATTACTGAAAGTACTTTAACAAATCACCAAATAATTATATAAATACATATTTTTTATATGATTTGCTTACATAAGCACCACTACCAACATCACTCTCATCATCCCTACACGGCTACACCTTAACCATAGGGTACCTGTCACGGGGTTTTTGAAAGATATGCATATGGGCATGTTTTTTGTCAAAAGACATGCCCAATTGGCATGCCATTTATAGTTAAATATAAATTTTAAAATATAATAAATATTAATTAAATTTTAAATTTTATAACTAATTTTTTTATAAATAAATATAAAATAAATATTTTATTACAACTTAATAGTTTAAATACTTATAAATTATAATATTAATATAGATTTTAGTCTAATAATTATTATTCTTGATTAATATTAACCTAAATATAATCATAAAAAAGTTAGTAAAATTCAGATCTGGAGAGTGGTTTCATCAGAGAGGCTAGCAGAGCGTAGATACGGGGTGTTTGTGGTAGCTTAAATTTAAAATAAATAATTTATTTTAATATTTTTTTTTTACATATTTTCAAAAAAAAGAAGATAAATATTCATTTTAGAATTTTAAAACCAAATATGATTTTCAAAAATGAAAATAAGTTATTTATTTTCAGAAAAAATACATAAATACTAACTTTTTCTGAAAATAAGCACTTATTTCCAGAAAATAATGGGGGCCAAACACCCCCATAGAATCGGATCTGAACATAACATTGACGACATCGATGTTCATCATGATAAAATATAAGATATGCATATGTATGTTTATGTTTATGTAAGTATATACGACGATATGATGATTTGGTTGAAATTTTTCAAAAGATATGATAGATGGCAGCAACTAGTGATACAAGAAAGGAGGAGCATGAGAGATTTTATGTATGTATATATACAGTGTGTATGTGCGTATGATGATCGATATACATACATATATATATATACATATATATATGATGGTTATGATTTGGCAAGTGATGGGCAGCAATGCCGACGATGATGATGGTAACAGTTGATGGTGAATGGGAGATGCAGGTGGAGAATAGAGGGATGAAAGAGATGACACAGAAATGAAATATACAAGATACGTGGTTTAGATTAATTTTAAATATAAAAAATAAGTGATTGAGATGGAGTCTCAATTCTCATTTTAAATTAGGTTCTCATATATATCGCAAATATTCTTTTCTATTGCAATTTTAAATATCTTGTAGTTATATTTTTTCAACCTTGAATATGAACATGCTCTCCCAGACTAATATACAAATGTGTGGCGCTTTAACTCTGCTACATCGACAAATTTGCGTTTAAATAAAATCACAAAGAGAATAAAATCCAAGTGACCACAATTCATATAATAATATTCCTCCCAACAACTAACTGGTCGATCTAGTCCAACACAATCATTTCATATAATAATATCTGAACTCACTTCTTCAATCACAATCATTTCAAACTAAATCTCATTCAAAAATTCAAAAATGAATTAAACCAACTAAATATTTAAATCAAACCAGACTAATTCATAAAATTAAGGTTTGAATTTTATTTTATTATTTAAAATATTTATTATGTGGCTATTATTTAAATACAATGTGAATAAGTAAAGCTAAAGCTTAAATATTAAAAATAATAATTTTAAATATGTAAATAATAAATATATTAACACATTTATAGATATAATTTATAATTTTATAAATCTTTATTTCATGTAATTAATTCTCAATTATATGTCCATATTAAATTATTAATGATTGATCACACATATTATATATTTTAGTCAAACGATCTGATTTGATTAAGTCGTACATTATATTTAAATAAAACAATCAAATTATTTATATTTAAATAATTTAAGTAACCCAAGTGGTAATGAGTTATTGTCCACTTGTCCCATGTTTGGGTTCGACTATGACTCATCCGAAAATTTATTAGAGCAGATACTCATTTGTAAGGTTATAAGTCTAACTAGTAAAAAAAAATTAAATAACCGAACTTTTCAGAACTAATTCGAAGATTATAGTTTTATTGGTTGACATCATTTTGATCAAGTCTGAATTCATGGTTGTACGATAGAATGGATATTAACACTTCTATGAGCAAGATAGAATAATTGAAATAATAAGGGCATATTTTAAATTTGATTTTCATTTATTCCAATTACAAATAATTGACGTTATGAAGTAATAATATTTTCCGGTATCCAAGCATATTTATCATGTTAAACTATTCTATATGGTACTGTTGTGAAATTGATTTTTACAATATTTATTGTAGCTTCGAATTTATAGATTGTTATACGTGGTACACTTCTCTTAGTCAAATGTGAAAAAAAATATCAAATCTTAATGGGTATCATTGATAAAAGTCAATTTTACGATTGTATCAAAGTGAATTTCTCTAAAAAAATTCTTTTTCCTTAAGTCTTATGAATATATTTATTTGAATTACTATCATTAATATCTTATTATACATTGTTCAATATGGTGAAAAATGTTATTAAATATCATTTTGGTACCTAGGTTTATAGGTATTTTTTAACATTTGCCTAAGAGAAGTGTACCATGAATAACAATTCATAAATTCGAGGGTACCATGAATAGAAGGCAAAAACGTAATGATAGCATTAGTAAAAACCAATTCCACGATGATATCATAGAGAATATCTCATATCTATACTATATTATAATAACTAAACTAGAGAATTTTTTTTTGAAACACTGAGGTCAATCATAGAAAAGATCTTAACCGTCCAATTTTAGGTGGAGCATAGAAACGATCCTAATCATTCAATTTTAATAAAATCTAATGTTAGAAAGAATATATATCATACATACAATTATATCCCTGATAGTCCTCCTTTTATACAACTCCTCACAAATAATATTATATTTAAATTATATTTTCTATATTTTTTATTTTAAAAATCTTACTTATCATATAATTTTTATTTAATATATCATTATATTTTATGAATATTAATATATCTATACTATATTATTATAGTCAAATAAGAGAACTTTTTTTGCATCTTACCTAGATGAACTATAAAAGAAAATCATAACCGTCCGATTTTAGGTGAACCATAGAAACGATCTTAATCATCCAATTTTAATAAAATCTAATTTTAGAAAATAAATATCAATATATCATACATACAACTCTATCATATATTATATTTAAATTATATTCTATATTTTCTAATTTAATAATCTTACTTATCCTATAATTTTTTTAATATAGTTTACTCACATTCAACTCAATTTTATCATCATTCGAACTCTTTTATTTATTTAAAATTATGACTTATCATTAAATTTTATGAATATTAATATATAAACATCATTGTATAGAAAAAATGTAAAAAGAAATTAATACTAAAATAAATTATCATATTAAATGAAATATATAAAATAATTAATATATAATTTATTAATAATATCCGTGATTTGCACGAGTTATAATCTAGTATAAAGGTATATAATCTAGTATAAAGGTATATAAAGGTAATTGTTCTAGAACAATGGTTTGTTGTTATCCATTATTCCGTTTTTTTCTCGAAAACCAAAAAATTCTAAGAATGGTGTTTTAAACGTGGACAGGCGACTGATTCAAAAAAAAAAATACACTAATATTATCCATGATAAAAAAAAAAAAGCACAGAATGATAGTTAAGGCAAACACTTATCCGGACCAGATACATATAAATGTAAACATAAAGTATATTGAAATGAGATTATTATTCAATAAGCACCCAAGTCAAGGGCAAACACAGATTATTAAATCATGCATATTTATCACTAGAGAGTACTGACAGTATGTACATACATGTAGAAAACTAGAAGACATGCTGTCAAATGGACACTAACAGCCTCTCCTAATGTAGAGAGATGTGCATGAGAATTAAGAGATTGAACAGAACGCCTAAAACTAATTAACTATNAAACTAGAAGGCATGCTGTCAAATGGACACTACCAGCCTCTCCTAATGTAGAGAGATGTGCATGAGAATTAAGAGATTGAGCAGAACCCCCTAAAACTAATTAACTAAAAAGTTTGAGGAGCCATATATAGAATGCAATGGCTCCTCAATCTAGTAAATTTTGCTTCAATAAATTATTAATAGTCACTCCTTGATAACCTATATTGTAGTATCTAGTAGATAGCATGACCATATAATATATATTGGTATAAACTTGTAAATGTTTAAAAGGCTTTGTAAAGGCCATGAATCCTCTGCCATGACTCTTCTCTCTGCATCTTCAGTTGCTTGTAAAAGTTGCCAATGAAGGTCTCGGCTTTATTGTAGAGCTCTTGACCATTCGGGGATACTTCATCAAACTCTTCGAGTTGATTGAAATGATCGTTTTGGTAAGAAAGTTCTAATTCTTCGGATTCTGTTTCACCTGCACCGATAAAGAATATGCTTGGAGTGGAGGGGCATTTCTTGATCTTATGCACCTTGACGACAGAGCTAAAAACCTTGGCAGAAGAACATTTTTCGACTAACTTTTCCTTCTTCTGAGGAATAATCAGTAATTGGTCAGTACAATTGCCCGTGGCCTTATCGTCTGCAGGACTAGTAGCTTTAAGTACAAGTGCATGCTCTTCTAATACTTCTGTTGGCTTTTGGGGTACTTCCACAACAAGTACTGTTGTATTAGTTTTTTTTTCATAATCGAAAGGAGTATTAGAAGATGACGAAGAAAGAAGTCCAGCTTCGATTCCAAGTGCAATGATAAGAAGGTTGAAAATGAAGTAAAGATATGTGCCCCTCAGAGATGAAGATAAGAGAGGTGCAACAACAAGAAGGGAAGCTATAAGGGAAAGCTTTAGCATCTGAGACATGTTAGAATTCTTCATCATGCTGGCTTCAAAGTGCGGNGCCATGACTCTTCTCTCTGCATCTTCAGTTGCTTGTAAAAGTTGCCAATGAAGGTCTCGGCTTTATTGTAGAGCTCTTGACCATTCGGGGATACTTCATCAAACTCTTCGAGTTGATTGAAATGATCGTTTTGGTAAGAAAGTTCTAATTCTTCGGATTCTGTTTCACCTGCACCGATAAAGAATATGCTTGGAGTGGAGGGGCATTTCTTGATCTTATGCACCTTGACGACAGAGCTAAAAACCTTGGCAGAAGAACATTTTTCGACTAACTTTTCCTTCTTCTGAGGAATAATCAGTAATTGGTCAGTACAATTGCCCGTGGCCTTATCGTCTGCAGGACTAGTAGCTTTAAGTACAAGTGCATGCTCTTCTAATATTTCTGTTGGCTTTTGGGGTACTTCCACAACAAGTACTGTTGTATTAGTTTTTTTTTCATAATCGAAAGGAGTATTAGAAGATGACGAAGAAAGAAGTCCAGCTTCGATTCCAAGTGCAATGATAAGAAGGTTGAAAATGAAGTAAAGATATGTGCCCCTCAGAGATGAAGATAAGAGAGGTGCAACAACAAGAAGGGACGCTATAAGGGAAAGCTTTAGCATCTGAGACATGTTAGAATTCTTCATCATGCTGGCTTCAAAGTGCGGGAATAGTAAGCAAGTTATGGTGCTTCTAATCAGTATGTGAATATATCAGCAGAGCTGAGGATGTATGAGATAATGGAGAGAACTTAGGAGAATAAGGAGGTGGAGTTGTATGTATAGCAATGTAGGGTATATGACTTATATAGAGGAAACATAGAGAGTGGCAGCTGAAGATTTCTTTTTCTTTTTTCATTAAATGAATTTTATGGGTGACATACAGCTTACATGAGCGCATCTTTGATAAGGACTGCACAACAAATAGATATGGTAGGATTCAGGTATATTATCTATACAACTATAAACATGAAATGCGCGCTTTGGTTGCCTTCTTGGATCGCGCACTAGCTAGGTAGCTAGCTAAGATCAAGTTGTTAGAAAAAACGAATCCATCTTTTAATTTGTAAAAATGGTCCATGCCATTTAGGTGATGGATCAACTAGCTAGCTCATACTTTTATTTCAGAATGGGAAACAAGCACTAAACTTAATTGATGTGTCATATTAGCTCAACATTCAGCAACCTTGAATAACAATATGCATAGGGTTCGTTCACATTTGTCTTCACATCTAACTGGTTCTGGATTATGAGTGAATTTGGTCTCTAAGTCCTAACTGAGTTGGATGTTCTGACCACTAAATTCACACGGATGCGCTCTTTTATTTTTTGGGTTTTGAGTATGGATCACGTTTGTGTATACACGTTCACAAAAATGCAAGTGGTAACGAGAGTGATATATCTTGTAAATGTCGATCCTAGTTTGTAATGGAAGATTGAAATATTAGACTACGGATTGTTACCGGTCATAGGAAACCAAAGGGTGCATGAACAATGGGACAAACAAGCAGCACAGAAAGAGGGACGATGTATTCGAATATAATTGGTTATTTGTTGATAAGGTCGGTGAAGACTGAAGAGGAAAGGCATATTCTGATAGTCATATTCCTAACCATCATTTTCTCTTTTTTTGGAAGAAATTTGGCAGCAGCTCCCTCCACCCTGCAACCCCCTTTCTTGTAAATTTACCCTTACTCGTATCATAGGGGTTGTCGTTATGGCCTTATGGGAACCACAGAAGTCATCTGTTGGATATTTGTTTAGTAAAGGTTATCCATATGTAGTCAGCTTAGTTGTAATGTTTATCAGACAAAAATTCTTACATGAATCTGACTTGTGAACGAGTTCAAGCTTAATTAAGTTCAGATAAACCAACTTAATGTCAAACTAGGCTGTAAACACAACTCAACTCAGTCTCATATTACAACCTACTTTAACCCACTTGCATTAGTGCTTATATGGTCCCTTTTTCTACAACTTTGCAATGACCCATTTCCAGTTTTTGGATTTAAGGTCATTTTCAGTTATTTAATTTAACTCTTACTTGTATATTCAAAACAATATCTAAAATTGATTTAATTTTTCAGAACAATCAGATTTATTTGTAGGATTTACCATCGGACACTATACATCTAGTACTATGTACATATTAAGGAGTCACAATTGTATATGGTTTTCTTGTCATCTTTGTACAGCTAACATCAAGCAAATCAGTAGCACGACAGGCAAACACATCTTTCTCCCCTAATCTCTAGTCGACAATCGATTTTAATTGGCCAACTCGATTCCATCTGAAATTCCTAGCAATTACACTGAAGAAAAATGGGTAGACAAACCACGTTCAGATTATATTTTCCACATGTAAATGTGCTTTACTAAAAAAGGCTCCAACCTTTTTTTCTATCACTGAAGAACCTTAAAAGTTGGGTCAAGAAAGTGCAACCATATATGGAATAACCAACTTTTTAAGTTTTGCTAGTTTGTGGCCAAGACCATAGCAAATCCATTTCTGATACCATGCGATGCTGGTTTAAGCTTATCCAAATTGTCCTAAAGTTTATCTTGTTCCAACTTTGCCATATCGAGAAAACTCTAATCCGTTGCTTCTTTGAACATTTCATAAATTGTTTCGACTTGTCCCCAGCTCTAAACAATGCATAAACATTCTCAGGATAGTGCTGAGGAGCAAAGCCTTTTTAGATCTACTGAATAATACTTAAAAGTAGTTAAAAGTGCTGAGCAGGTTGAAACTAATAGCATAAACATCAGACTCTGCTTAGCCTTGCCTGAAGGGCAGTGGTGAATACACCTTTCATTATATGAGATGAGCGAGTACTTTAGAAAAATAATATAGAAAGTGTACTGCAATCGAACACATCCAACCCCAGTATCATGACAAATTGTTCAACAGATTTACAAATTTACGAATTATATACAAAAATCACCCAGACGTCACAGAGAACAAGTTTCAGGGAATACTCTTGTATGATTTGGAAACCGGCTTATACATCAAAGGTGATTTTCTTCCTTTAATAGTAAAATTTAGCTATACTATTACCATGAAAGACTATTGATGCATAACTTAGGCCAGTCGCGAAAATATTGCCTCCACATATGTGATCGCTCTTTTAGCGTTATTTTGGAGATGAAATGAAAGTAGTTTGTACTTTGTAGGATAATTGATTATCATCAAGTAAGCCACCATGCATCTCAATACAGCACCGCAGCAACCTGTGCCAAAAATTTAACAGGGGATGTGACGATCAGGTTAAAAATGTTCACACCCGTGGTTTGTTTGTGAAGGTTCCCCGTAAGATAAATTATATTGAGCAAACTCTCTACAGTAGAATTGTTGATGTACAACTCTGGCACAGAGCAACAGTTAAGTGGAGTACATACATTATTTCTATCAAACTTGCAGTGGAGTTTGAGTTATGGCCGAGTGAGGCTAGTAGATGTTTAAACAGTAGAAAATAAACAGGATGTTTGAGAGGCAAAAATTTACAATGTGATTAAATAAATGTAATTAGCATTAGAGCAACTCTACGAGGGATATCAAGAGGGGTGTCAAGGCCCCCTTACATGACATGGCACCCTTGTTGGCGCTCTATTGGAGTTGTTGGGATGCCAATGGGATGCCAAGTTATGCCGCATGTGATGCCAACTTGGGATGCCAAGTGTTGACATCTCATAAAGTAGGGTGTCAACTTCTTTTACGGATCCAATGATAAATTAAATAATGCGGAATATTGAACATGTATCCGTGACACGTTGTATACATTGTACAGTGCGCATGCATGTACATTCGTAGCTAACTAGCTCAAATTTTGACGCACTTCCTCTGTTCCTCGTCATATTCACGCCTCATCGTATTTATGTCGTAAAAAACATTAATCAGTGACAGTCGCAGTCGCCCGGAACCAATAATTAAAATCAGGATTAACTCGACAAGTAATAAAAAAAAATGGATAAATTTGTAAAATTGAAAGAAAATTTATATGATCGAAACTCAAAATTGAATCTCTAGAATAAAATAAATTAATGCAAAGAAGTAGTTATGTAATTCCGCAAGAAAGTCACTAATAATCTCTTAAATTTTTATCTTACTCAAAGTTTACTATTATTATTATTTTTTTAACTGTAAAGTTTACTATTATTTTTCTAAATAAAATACCAGATTATTATTTAAAAATAATCACACTCTTTAATTTATTCAGGTTCAAAATATATATAAAGGTTTTAGCTTTTATTCTGTACTACAAATACATCTGAAGTCTGAAGAAACTGTTGACATTGATTTTGGAAATAGATTATAGTCGTTGCCTCAAACTTGCTGGGCTGCATGAACCTAACTGCCCAACCCCTGAACCATTATATTATCTCTGTAAATAGGAATCCTTTACGATGGATTGGACCGTCCAATGGTATAGTTATAGAATCAGTATTGAGTCCTTTTCCTTAATAGGTGGGCTTCAAGTAGTCTAAATGTGTTAGGTCAATAAACACCGGAAGCTAGAATAGTTCATGTTCTTGGGGCCTTGTTTAGTTTTAATAAATTGGATCGGCGGAAATTACCTTACGTGAAAGCTGCTATTTTTTTCGACCACCTCGAGCGCTTTGTTCGAGTTCAAGCTATACTGAAAGGGTTAAGGAAGAAAGATGCCTACCCGGAAAGGGAAAAAAAAAAAAGAATAACTCCGTCTATCTAGGAGCTCTAATATGGGCTTGTTTAACATTAGAAGGTGAACATCTTTCGTCCTGTTTCAGATTTATGGACTAATGTTGTGACAGCCAGATTTATGGACTATTGGATATGGGAAAAATGGGTCTGAGCAATGAGGGTGTCTTTACATATCCATACTAAGAAGACAATCTTTCGTCCTGTTTCAGATTTTTTTTTTAAAAAAAACAGAAAATTTATTTATTTTTAGGGTTTTTTCTAATATGCCCTATTTTAAAAACTGAATTACAAATATATCTCTTTTATAATTGTATTTATCAATATGTCCTATATTCAAAATTTTTACAATTTTGAATTAATCATGGTTAATTTCCCTACTTCCTTTTTTGTAAATGATATAAATAACCTTTTTTTTATCAACAAATGAATTGACATTTTACACTATTAATTTAATTTTAATTTTTATATTTACACGTCGATTAATTAAGTTGAATACACGGAGCATACAAAAAGCATACACAAATCCTGATGTATGCCATCTTGTATAAAATGGTATATAATAATTAAATTATATACGGAGTAATAATCACATCAAATAAAAAATATAACTTTTTAAAAACCTGAATATTAGTTTAATTTTCAAAATTTATGCTATTGAATATTTTTTACATCACTGATTAAATATCAATTTATATTTAAGTTAATGTGTCGGAATTCATACACGTAAATACGTAATATAAATAATTGGTGCTGAGATTTTACGGTAATTGCTAGTTTTTTACTTTATTTGTATTGTATTTACTTTATTTTACGTAAATTGAATCTCTAGAATAAAATAAATTAATGCAAAGAAGTAGTTATGTAATTCCGGAAGAAAGTCACTAATAATCTCTTTATTTTTATCCAACTCAAAGTTTACTATTTTTTACTGTAAAGTTTACTATTATTTTTCTAAATAAAATACCGGATTATTATTTAAAAATAATCACACTCTCTAATTTATTCAGGTTCAAAAAATATATAAAGGTTTTAGCCTTTATTCTGTACTACAAATACATTCGAAGTCTGAAGAAACTGTTGAGTGTTGACATTGATTTTGGAAAAAGACTATAGTCATTGCCTCGAACTTGCTGGGCTGCATGAACCTAACTGCCCAACCCCTGAACCATTATATTATCTCTGTAAATGGGAATCCTTTACGATGGATTGGACCGTCCAATGGTATAGTTATAGAATCAGTATTGGGTCCTTTTCCTTAATAGGTGGGTTTTAAGTAGTCTAAATGTGTTAGGTCAATAAACACCGGAAGCTAGAATAATTCATGTACTTGGGGCCTTGTTTAGTTTTAATAAATTGGATCGGCGGAAATTACCTTACGTGAAAGCTGCTATTTTTTTCGACCACCTCGAGCGCTTTGTACGAGTTAAAGCTATACTAAAAGGGTTAAAGAAGAAAGATGCCTGCCCTGAAAAGAAAAGAAAAGAATAACTCCGTCTAGCTAGGAGCTCCAATAAGGTGAACATCTTGTAACACCCAGCCCATGGACTTTTAGAGTTAATAACATTTGTCACAGACTCACAGCCAAACTTGTATATTGAATTCACAGCTAGCTAGGAGTTAATTTAATTTTAATTTTTATATTTACACGTCGATTAATTAAGTTGAATACACAGAGCATACAAAAAGCATACACAAATCCTGATGTATGCCATCTTGTATAAAATGATATATAATAATTAAATTATATACGGAGTAATAATCACATCAAATAAAAAATATAACTTTTTAAAACCTGAATATTATTTTAATTTTCAAAATTTATGCTATTGAATATTTTTTACATCACTGATTAAATATCAATTTATAGTTAAGGTCATGTGTCGGAATTCATACACGTAAATACGTAATATAAATAATTGGTGCTGAGATTTTACGGTAATTGCTAGTTTTTTACTTTATTTGTATTGTATGAGGGGCATTGTAGTCATATTGAATAGACATATTAATATTTATAATTTAATTATATTTATATGAGTTATACATGAGTTAAAAGTTAATCATATGACATATTTATAATTATTAAATAAAAAAGGATATATTGATAAAGCACCTCATTAAGGACATATTATACAAATTCCCTTATTTTTTATCGGTTTCGATTGACTTATTTTTGGAAGAAGAGGGAAAAAAAATTAAAAATTGGGAAAGAAATATTTATATAATTTATTCCAAAAAAATTCGCTTCACTTTTAAAAAATTTAGAAAGGAATTTTTTTTATTTAAAGTTGAAAATTTAACTTCGTTTTTTTAAACTAAAATTATTTAAATTTGTTGAAATCTGACTGAATATCATCCCTGTTTAGGATGACTAGGGCTGAAAACAAAGCTGAGTAATCCAGGTTTGAACTCATATTCGACTCGTTAAAAATGAATATAATTCGTATAAAAAATGAGGGAATTCGAATCTTATTTTATAATTTGAACGAATACCGAGTCGGATTTTACCACTATGATATTCGATCATATTTATTTTGAGCAGTTCGAATACTTTTAGAGTACTCAAATACATATTTATTATACGTACTCGACTCGAATTCGTAAATTATATATATTATTATGTACAATATATAATATTTATATTAAAATAATACTCTACAAAATGATCACATTTTAGTTTTTAGTGAAAAAATATTGCAGTATTCTTAATTTTATAAAAATATTATATACGAATTCAAATTCAAATATGCTAAAACGAGTGATTCGATATTCATTCGAGTCGAGCCGAATCAAATACGAATTTTAATATTCGAACTCGAGTCGAATCTGAGCAAAATATTAAAATTTATATTTGAATTCGGACCGAATCTGAACGAATAGTTATGAATTCGACCCGAATCTAATCATACTACTGTTCGCACTTATTCTGTTCGTACTTATTCGACTCGATTTCACCCTCTGGATGACGATTGAGAATCAATTTCCCAAAAAAACTCATTCAGAGAATGATAGTATGATACCGAGGTTTCAAATTTTAAACTATTTATTTATAAACATAATCGTTTTGTCTAAACACATTCAAATCTTCCGACCACATTAAGACAACTTAAATACAAGTATAAAATATGCAAAATTGTGCGAGGCATTATCTATCGATTGTAAATGTTATATGGGATTTAATTAATTTTTAAATATATTTATATCCAATTATTCGTAATATTTTAGAATGTTGCCGAACAAAATTATGGCTTTGGATTTTGTAAAAATTCGGATTAAAAGACCAGTCAAGATAAAAAAAACAAAAAAAATATTTTTTCCAATTGATTATAAAAATTATTTATAATTATTTATTTAATTTTATAATGAAAGATAATTTAACTTGTGATACTATGCATGACNACCAGTCAAGATTAAAAAAAATCCAATTGATTATAAAAATTATTTATAATTATTTATTTAATTTTATAATGAAAGATAATTTAACCTTGTGATATTATGCATGCTTTTTAAAATTTCTAAAGTCGATGCTTTGACTCATCTCAGATTCCAATCACATGTTTTTGATAATTTTTGACCACAAAAATATTAAACAGTGATATAAGCCATTGGGCTGCTGGTCTACTTTCATAAAACTAACATAAAATTTTGGGGGAAACACGGATCCCTAAATTAAATTATATATTTTAATTATAATTTTGAATTTTATATTTAATTATTTTTAAAAAAAATTATTATTTAATAAAATATAGTTTTTATAATAATACATATACAACATAATACTAACCTATAACCCGTGCAAACCACGAGAGAGAAATAATAAATAATATATTATATATTTTAAATGAATTAAATATTTAATTTGATTATTTAAGTTATTAATATTTTTTTTATGTAATTTTGTATATGTGATAAATTAATTTTGAATCATATTTATATTATATATTTAAGGTCTCATTAATATATTGTTATGTATTTATATTAATTAACATAGATTAATAGCTCGTGCAAAACATTAATAAATATTTATTAATAAAAAGAGTTTAGAATATATTAGAAATATTTTAATCAAAATTTAAATAAAAGAGTATGTTTTAATATAGATAAAATATTAATATAATTTTGATATTCCAAAAAAATTATTATTCAAAAAATTTTATTATAAAATTGCAATTTTAAATAAATTAAAGTTTTGAACAATTAAGAAATTGAAACATGTTATTAGATTGTGTGTACAACCCTATATTCTAATTAAAAAAGAAGTTCGTTTANTAACATAGATTAATAACTCGTGCAAAACATTAATAAATTTTTATTAATAAAAAGAGTTTAGAATATATTAGAAATATTTTAATCAAAATTTAAATAAAAGAGTATGTTTTAATATAGATAAAATATTAATATAATTTTGATATTCCAAAAAAATTATTATTCAAAAAAAATTATTATAAAATTACAATTTTAAATAAATTAAACTTTTGAACAATTAGGAAATTGAAACATGTTATTAGATTGTGTGTACAACCCTATATTCTAATTAAAAAAGAAGTTTGTTTAGAAATATAATATAAAAGTATATATAATATAGATAGAGTATAATAATAAATTTTAATTGATATAAATAAAATAATAATATTATTTTAATATTCATAAAATTTAATTAATAAATTAAGATATTAAATAAATTAAAGAGTTTGACTAATGAGGAAATTAAAACATGGTAGTATATTGATTAAAAGAATGTGTTTGAAATTGAGTAGGAGACAGACACATGTATTTGAAGTTGAGTGGGACACAAAAGGACCAGACCGTACGACCGAACAAACTGTTAGGTCCGAAAAGGGTGGTATAAGCTAGAAGGGGGGTTGAATAGCTTAATACCATTTTAAAAATTGAGCTTGACGTTTTAAAATTTTCTTTTATGTTTTTAAAATATTACTAGTCAACTAGTAGTTAAAGTATGGAAAATAAAAGTAGAGAAAAGAAATTGAGTACACAACGAAATTTTTATCCTGGTTTGCGATGACGCAATCCCCTAATGGATCCGTTCACCCCTAGTCCAGTCCCCGAGTTTCTCCCTGAACTCGAGATTTCGCACTATAAGTAGAAAGTATTCCTTATAGCAGGCGGATAAGCCTTTACAACAATATGTATTTGCCTTGGACCTTAACTACATGTTAACCCCTCAAAATACAAAGCAAAACCTACTTGATTTAACTTGGAGCGTAACTCCCCGTTACCTCCTCACAATCAAAGTAGAACCCTTATAAGCTGGTCTTAGAGCGTAACTCCCCGTTACCTCTTCAACAACAAGTAGTACCCCTACAAGTTGGTCTTAAAGCGTAACTTCATGTTACCTCTTCATATGCAAGTAGTATCTCTTAAGATCTTATCTTGGAGCGTAACTTTCCCTTTACCTCCTCAAAGATACGTAAAAATCCCTGCATAAACTATGTTCCTCTACAACAATGTAGGTCTTAGATCCGGGTCTTAGGTCTTCGTTCTTTCCTTTTCATCATGGTACAAAGACACCCAACTCCCCATCGGCGTATCTAGGACTTGGGTCTTAGAACAAAGATCACCACACTTCACTTTCACCTCATAACAAAGTCTAGACAACAAGTATTACGACTTTAAATCCCTGTTTAAGAAAGAAAGGTCACTTGTATATTACAGTACTAGACCAAAGAGAAAAACAAATATATATATATAATAGCTGAAGCAACAATATATATAAATGTGAGTCGGGATATGTCACTTAGTGAGAAGGACAAACCACTCGAAAGGGTAAGTCACTAATCAAAAGGACTAACCACACGTTGTGTGCTAACGTGTAGGCAAGAAAGTAAGTGCGTATGCTAAAGTAAATTGCAAAAATGAAAAGCGTATGAATGCAAACACTTAAAGTAAATTTTTTTCTTTTCTTCTTATTATTGTCCGATATATAAGGTCAAGGGTATATGATCTAAAATAAAGGCTGAATATATTGACTTGATTTATATCAAGCTCATTTTGAAATCAAGTTGTTTATAAGGCCTAGAACAACAATTAAAAATGGCATTTAAAACAAACTCGAAATAAACCACTAAAATTCAACGAGTACGTTTCGTTTATGCTGTACCTCGACTTATACGAAATATTATCTAACTCGGAGTCTAATGTGGACTAACTTCAAGAACTCAACAAGTTAGGCTCGTTTATGTTGTACCTTGACTTATACGAAAAGCCATTAACTCGGTGTTCGAAGTTAAAGAATCAACCTATAAATATTCAACGAGTGTACTTCGTTTATATCTCTAAGTAATATATGAGATTTATACGAAATATTATGACTCGGAATGTATGTTGGTTACTTTCACTTTATAATTCAACAAGGAGTGTGTATGTTTTTGTCGTACCTCGATTTATACACAAAACTCAACTCGGAATAAAAGTGAGTTACCTTGCAAATATTATAGGAACCTTTTGTTTATATCTCTAAATGAGATTTATACAATTCGGTTTCAACCCTTAATATAAGCTTGGTTTAGATACAAAAATTCAACAAGGAAGCCTCTTGTTTATGTCGTATATATCGACTTATACAAGTCTAGCCTCGACTCGGAATTTAAGTAAATAGGCGTTATATCTAATCCCGAAATAAATCAAGGATATTAAAAACTAAATAAGGAGAGAGATAAATTAATAGCTCTCTTGGTTTAGTTCACTCTTTATATATATGAGAAGAAGAAGTTAAAATGAAAGCTCATGTACATATAAATCGAAGAACAAGGCTAACAATATATACATGCTAAAAATCAAACCAAGCAAGATCTTGTATATATTGATAGGGTCGAATATTATATATATAATATAGACAAGAAATAACTAACTTATGACCCTTGTGCTCTATAGTGAGATAAACCAATATTTCTTACAAAATCATGAGATACGAGTTAGAATCAGGAACAAGAGTTTGTGTATACACTAAAAAATCAAGCAAGCAAGGTGTATACACTACTAAACATGTACCAACTGATATTATATATATAATGTATATAACCAACTTATAACCCTTGAGATCTAAGAAAAATTAAGAGAAAAAACTAGTTTGAAGTCGAAAACACACAAAAAGGTCTTCGGAAAAAGTCACCAAAAAAAGGTCAGAATATCAACTTTTGGTACAACTTTGAGGGAAACAAGACAAGTCTAGGGGCTGCTAAGATATGGTAAGTGGGTAGCCAAAAGATACTGTTAGGAATATATTCATTTGATGATGTACAAAATGCTAGAACATGGTCTAGCTTAGTTTATTTGTAATAAGTCTTTCTAGTCTCTGAAATGTATAATCAGAGTCTAGATAGTCAACATTCATGTTACTTGTACTTGGAAGAATTTTTCTAGAAAGTGAAACCAGAGTCTGCATGAAGATCAGAGTCTGGAAGGTGATCAGAGTCTATAGACTATCAGAGTCTATGATCTATCAGAGTCTGAAGATCATTAGAGTCTGAAGGTTTCAGAGTCTATACAGTTAAAGTTAAATTTGGAAGAAGATCACAGGAATGGAGAGTCTTCGAAGATCAAGATAAATATATTACAGATATGCTATGGGAAAGAAAGAGAATTCTAGANTGGGAAAGAAAGAGAATTCTAGAAGGAAACTGTCAACTAATAATTAGGAATTCTATTCCTATTGTAATTTATCTTTCTGTTATTAGTTGATAGGCAGCTCTCTATATAAACACTATGTAACCTAATTGTAAAAGTGTGGAAGTCGAAGCATAATTTGTCTGAGTGATATTTTTATGAGAGCATAGAGATAGAAAGAGTTGTTGTGATAAACACAGAGAAGCTGCTAGGGTTTGTGTCACCCTAGGAGAGTTTTGTATTTACAAATCAATAATACAAACAGTACTTATTCATATCTTTGT
>QRFB01002942.1:13724-52014 GCA_008931105.1 Oenanthe javanica | reverse complement strand
TCTTCATGACCCTTTTGCATTTGTACCAACATCTTCATCATATCACTCATCTGATCAGGTTGTACAGCTTGACTTGCGTGAGGAACCTGTTGTTGAGGGGGCTTTTGAAATCCAGGAGGATTTATTGGTCCTTGAGAAGGCCGAAATTGCTGCTGTGGAAGATGTTGATATGATTGTTGATACTGTTGTTGTTGATTAGAAAGAGGGGTATTCTGAGCATTATTGTTTCTGTATGAGAAGTTCGGATGATCCTTCCATCCTGGATTATAAGTGTTAGAGTACGGGTTGTACTGCTGCCTTTGCTGAAAAACATTTGCTTGCTCCATCTGAAAATTTTGTAAATTTTGAACATTGTAGGAGCAATCATTACTGAAGTGGCCTTGAATTCCACATACTTCACAGAAACCATTATTAATAGGAGCCGTAGACGACAATGCATTAATGCTCATGGGAGGAGTAGATGACTGTGTAGTCTTCAATGAATGAATTTCTTGAGTTAATGCAGTGATTTGAGATGACAAAAGAGAATAGGCATCAACTTCAAGTTTACCTCCCTTCTTGGGTGCTTTTGAATTAGTAAAGTGATTGGCAGCCAAATTTGCAAGAAAAGCATACCCATCTTCAACTCCTTTGTCTAAAAATACACCACCTGCAGCATTATCAACCATACTCTTCGTCTCAGGATCGAGACCATTGTAGAAACGTTTGAGTAGAAACCACTTCTCAAGACCATGATGAGGGCATGAACGCTGAATATCCTTGAATCTTTCCCAAGCATCCCTAAGAGACTCACCATACTCTTGTTTGAAAGTTGTCATCTTGTCAACCAATTCATCAGTTCTGTTGGGAGGAAAATACTCAGTTAAGAAGGCTTGAGCAATCTCATCCCATTCAGTCACAGTAATGTCATTCAACCATTTTTGAGCTTTATCTCGAAGAGAAAACCCAAATAACATGACTTTCAACTGATCTGTAGTGACACCCTGATGTTTGATAGTAGAGCAAAGTTGTTGAAACCTTTGCAGATGAAGTGTAGGGTCTTCAGAAGGAAGACCAGCAAACTGATTCTGTTGGATCATACTGAGCAATGCCGGTTTGATCTCGAAGTTTGCTGCCTGAATAGCTGGCATAGGAAGGCCAGTAGGCACACCACCCGGAGAGGGCTGCGAATAGTTCTTCAAAGATTTAAAAGGAAGGTCAGCCATTTTAATCTTTGAGTGGATGATCTTTGGTTGTTTTCCCTTCTTTCGTTTGTCGATGAACTGTTGTATAGTTTGCTCAAATTCAAGACTAAGGGGAGTAGTATCTGCGTCTCCTGTAGACCTGGGCATGAACAACTAAAACAAGGAAAACAGTAAAATCGGTCTCAGTTGGAACTAAAGTTCCAGTGAGACAAAGGAAACAATCTAAATAATTAAACTAAAAACTATAGAAACTAGCCGTCTCCCCGGCAGCGGCGCCAAAAACTTGATGCGTTTTAAATGTAATACCGCAAGTGCACGGTGTCTGTTATTAGCAGAGACTAGCAAGTACGGGTCGAATCCACAAGGAGACAGGTTCTAATAAATTTAATCTAATTAATGCAGATTGTTTCTAGGTAAAACGAATTTTGAGAATTTTTACTAACTAAGAAAGCAAATTAAATATGTATGAAATCAATTAACTAAAAGTCTAGGGCAATCGGGTATACCATGCTTACATCAAAGTGGGTTTTAAGCTAAAACCATTAAAGTGGTCACGTAACAAGAGTATGTTAATCTCTCTCAAGTACTAACACTCATGGAACATGCTTACACATTAATAACTTTTAGTAATTTAATTGGTCAAGTAACTAGAACAAATGCCAATCTCTCTCGAGTACTAACATTCTCAGAAATCCAATGATGCTCTCGCATTCACATTCATTCTGCTAATTGTATGTATGCCTCTAATGAGTATCTCTCTCGAGTATACCCCTATTGCAAACAATTAATCTATGATATTGGCCAATTACATAAATTAAATATTAAAACATATCAATTAGAATTACTTATGACCAGTTATACTACTGTGAAAATCAGGCCATTAACATGATGTAAACATGGCTTCCCCTTGCGCCCTAGAATACAACTACTCACTCATGCTATGAATAAATACAAGAAAAACAATGGAGAAAGCCATAGAAGACATGTATATATATAACAAGGGAATAAAAGGAATACCTTAAAACTTATATTAATAAAGAAGTNTATTAATGAAGAAGCGAATCCAAGCTAAAACCAAGTATATGCTATCAAAGAGATGAATAAAACCCTAACTAGGAAGTGAAAGTAAAAAGTACGTACATATGTATCTATTGTCTCTCCTTATAAAGACTAATTCTAATAATAAAATCTGATTCCTATTTCTAATAATAATGGTATTTTAATGAATTAAACCAAATACAAATAGGCTTCCTTAATTAAATAGGATTCTTTAATTAAAATTCGTAGCTCTGTTTGCTCCTCTGTTTCTGGGCTATTCCAGTTGGATTCTTCTTGTTGGACCACTTCTGAATTAAAGAGAATTCAATAAGCTTCGTATGGACTGTAAGATCGTCCAATTCTGACTTCTGGAACTCGAGATATGGCCCAAACAGTGTATGCAGCACGTGTAGCCCAATAAATACGAATTTTCTTCTAATTTGACTCCAAATTAGCTCTTTAAGCCCAAATCCTTCCAAATATAGGAATTCTATCTTTTCTGCAATAAAACATTAAAATCTATTAAATAAATATCCAATTAATGCAAAATACAATTAAATATGAGAATAAAAATCCTATAGAATATATATAAAAATATATTCTATCAGTGTCCATGGTCATTACAGTTATAGCATCTTATTTTAAATCTATCAATTGTTCCAGTTTTATACCCTTTATTGGTATTGCTTCTTGTTGGAGTCTTTCCTTTACTTGAAGATTTAAATTTTAGTTTTGGTTTAAAACTTTTATTTTTCTTGAATCGTAAGTTTCCAAATTTCGTTGCCATGAAGGCCATGGACTTGTTGTCCATTCCTTCAAGTTCTTCAATGGTGTAGAAATCTTCTTCACCTGATTATTCACTCTTGACAGAGGCCCTTTCTTCTTGTTCTTGCTCTTCAAGTTCTTCAATCTTCACTTTCTTACTTGTACCAGTCTTCTCAGTTCTTGTTGGTTCATTTACAACCAAGGCATTTGAAACATTTGTCATCTTTCCTCTATTTGCTAAAATGGCCTTCTTTTGATAGAACTCCAGTTCATATGTCTTTAAAATTCTATAGAGAGTTTTAAGAGGAAGTTTTGTAGATATCTCCCTTCTTTAATTACAGAGATTTTGTGCTCCAAATGTTCTGGGAGAGTCAACAAGAACTTCATGTTCTTCTCCTTTGTTTCATAGTACTTTCCATGTAGTTGAAGGAAATTGATGAGTTTATTGAATATTTCAAACACTTCAGTTAAGCCTTCATTTTGTTTTGACATGAAAGCTTCATACTTTGAAACAAGAAGTTGCATTTGGTTGTCCCTTACCTTTTCAGTTCCTTAACACAGAATCTCTATAGTTTTTCATATATATTTTGCAGATATGCAGTTGACAATATTGTTATACATAACAATGTCTAGAGATTCTATTAGTATGAGCATTAGACTATTGTCTAGTGACACCTTCTCTTTCTCTGAGTCTATGTACTGAGATGGATCTTTGGGTATCCATGTTGCAGGAATTACCTCAGAACGACTAGTAGTTTTAGAAACCAGTGTTACTGGAAAAAAGGGGGCCATTCTTTAAGATTTCTTGATACATAGAATTAACAGTCTTTATGAACATCGACATTTTTTTCTTCCATAAGTTGTAGTTTTCTCTGTCAAAAGGAGGAATCTTTATACTACTCAGCTTCTGAGAACTCATTTTAATCTTTAAACTGTATATATGTTAACAACCTGGTTCTCATACCACTTGTTAGAAATTAGAGTTCAACAGAAGTATACAGGGGGTGAATGTATACTTCAAACTTTGCTGCTCTTTTAGATTTTGATGAACTGTTTATTTGATATATGTAGCTTTAACAATTTAAGTGTTTACATAAGCATAGTGCATGAAATAAAGTAAACACATAATATAATTTTCAATCTAATTTGTATTAGAATTGAACTTGCTACAATCTGAAATTCAGTGTGAATTTTAGCTCCTTATTCTTAGAAGATACAAGGTATGAACTTGATAAATTCAAAAATATCCTACTAATGAAACAGTGCTAAGCCTATATAGGCAACATGTCTTTTGGCACATGTTCTTACTAGTAAGTTTAGCTAAAACTAGAAATAGACAAAGATAACTTTACATTTAACTAATATCTATTTCTAGCAAACACTTTCTCTTGACAGATTGTAGCTTTCTGCCTTATCACTTATGTCATTTGTCTTATGTATCTTCCAAGCTTCATTGTAGACTTGTCTCTATCATTACATGTTTGACTGACCCTGTAATGATAGTGCTGCAAATTACTTGTCATGTTCTTCTACAATTCTCTTTCAAACTAGATCTTTGGACAGTCGAGTACTCTGTTAGTTTTGATTCGAGAAGTCATAATTATTGACTTCTCGAAATAGGTTCATGTTATCGGCCAAAGCTACTGTCAACTATCCTTGCCAATGTTGTTGTAAACTATCCCTGCCAAATTTGCTGTCAAGAAAACTTGTTGTCTTCGATTCTTCAATCTCCGCCAAGTTTACTGTCAAGGGAATAGTTGCTGTCAGTAATACTTATTGTCTTTGATTCTTCAATCTCTGGCAAGTTTACTGTCAAGGGAATAATTGTTGTCAGTAATACTTGATGTCTTTGATTCGTCAATCTCCGCCAAGTTTACTATCAAGGGAATAGTTGTTGTCAACTTGAATATGTTGTCTTCTTGAATGACTAGACTTCTCGATTGGATACTTCATTTGATGACTTCTTGATTGATCTAGACTTCTCGAATGAATACTTAAAACTGAGACTTCTCGATTGGTTCAGCCCTATCACTTCTCGAATGCTCCTTTGGCTAACTTCTCGAATTATTTTACTAGACTTCTCTAATGTGTATATTTTCACACTACTTAATTGGCTTCATTACCTGACTTCTCGAATGGTTACTTCTCGATCGAATACTGAACCAATGAGTATTTTGAGACTTCTCGACCAGTTGCATATTTCTGACTTCTTGAATGTGATGACTTTTCGAATGAGATATTTACCTTAGAAGAATTTTCAAACTGCATTCCTTACTCTTCAAGTAGCCTTCTTCGTCTTGTTGCATGATTCAACTTCAATCTTCTAACAGACTTTATTCTTGACTTTAAATTACAACTTAAACATACATTTTGATCACACTTCTAACTGCAATAGTACATTGAAATATCTAAGTCACTAACATATTATAGAAGTTTAAAATATGTTACATCAAGAAAAATAATTACATAGAGTAGGCTTGATTTGATCCGACAATTATATTCTGTGTTTACTCTATTTTCTACATTATGCTTATGTAAACACTTGAATTGTTAAAGCTACATACACTAAACAAACAGTTCATCAAAAGCAAAGTCCATAAAAAATTTGAAGTATATATTCACCTCCCCTTTGTAAACTTCTGTTAACTCTAATTCCTAAAAAGTGGTATCAGAGCGAGGGTTGTTAACATACATACAGTTTGAAGATCAAAATGAGTTATCAGAAGCTGAGCAGTATAAAGATTCATCCTTTTGACAGAGAAAAATACAACTTATGAAAAAGAAAAATGTTGATGTTCATAAAGGCTGTTAATTCCATGTATCCAGAAATCTTGAAGAATGGCCCATTTATGCCAGTAACACTGGTTCCTGAAACTACTAGCGGCTTTGAGGTAATTCCTGCAACATGGATGCCCAAAGACCCATCTTAGTACACAGACACAGAGAAAGAGAAGGTGTCACTTGACAATAGTATAAAGCTCATACTAATAGAATCTCTAGACATTGTTATGTGCAACAATATTGTCAACTCCACATCTGCAAAACATATATGGGAAACCATTAAGATTCTGTGTGAAGGAACTGAAGAGGTAAGAGACAACCAAAGACAACTTATTGTCTCACAATATGAGGCTTTCATGTCAAAACAAAATGAAGGCATAACTGAAGTGTTTGAAAGATTCAACAAACTCATCAATGACCTTCAACTTCATGGAAAGTACTATGAAACAAAGGAGAAGAACATGAAGTTCTTGTTAACTCTCCCAGAATATTTGGAAATCTCTGTAATTAAATAAGGGAGAGATCTAACAAAACTTCCACTTGAAACCCTTTATGGAATTTTAAAGACATATGAACGGGAGTTCTATCAAAAGAAGACCATTTTAGTAAATAGAGAAAAAATGGAAAATGTTCCAAATGCCCTGGTTGCAAGTGAACCAATAAGAACTGAGAAGACTGGTACAAGTAAGAAATTGAAGATTGAAGAACTTGAAGAGCATGAACTAGAAGAAGGGGACTTTTTCAAGAGTGAATCAGGTGAAGAAGATTTCTACACAATTGAAGAACTTGAAGGAATGGACAACAAGACCATGACCTTCATGACAAAGAAATTTGAAAATTTAAGATTCAAGAAAAATAAAATTTTTAAACCAAAATCAAATTTCAAATATTCAAGCAAAGAAAAGACTTCTACAAGAAACAATACCAATGGAGGGTATAAAATTGGAACAGTTGATAGATCTAAAATAAGAAGCTATAACTGCAATGAGCTTGGACACTTTGCAACAGAGTGTAGAAAACCTAAAGCAATCAAGAAGGACAAAGAATAATTGGAACTAGAATCCAAGTATGAGGCCCTCCTCGAAAGTAGACAGGAAAGGCCTACATAGTTGAAGGAAAATATTATGATGATACATATAAAGATGAGAATGTGGAATTTGGCAATCTGGCACTCATGGCTAGCTCACATGATGGAGCATCATCCTCAAACACTCAGGTACCCTCATTAATCTCACTTGACATGTCAAATTCTCAGTATAAGAAAATTGTTGAAGAATTGAGCATTGAAATTTTTAATATTCATACTAGTATGACTGCTGACTATGAGGAAATTGCTAGGCTACTAAAAGCTAATGATGAACTGACTGTTAAGAATAAAACCTCAGAATTGTCCTTGATAATTCTGGAAAGTATAAAATAAGAGAATGAGTATCTAAAAAACAAAGTTATTTGCTCTGATCAAATTAAAAAAATTCTTAAAGAACAAATTTCTGAGAATGAATTGAAAATAAGATCTTATCAAAACTCATCTACTATTGTTCAAGAATTTCATGAGAAGCATCAGGAAAATTCTAGGATTGGGATTGGTTTTGATTATGACACTCTCAAGAAAAAGAAATATATTTCAACAAAAGACAAAAAAAACTGAAATTCTTGGACATCCTCACATTTTGAAAAATGTTAAGGCACCAATTTTTAAGAAAACAATTGTTGAACTTGGTGAAGTCGGTATGGTCATCAAACAATAGTTGAATGATGAGGATGAAATAACAACTAAGAGTGATGTGCCTTCTGTTGAAGTAGAAGAACCAGTAGTCAAGGCCAAGTCCATCCATGTTAAAATAGAATCAAAATAAAATGTCCATAAAAATGACACCATGCATGCTAAGAAGAAAAAGGCAAATAGAAATGGCAAGGTAGGCATTAACAAACACAATAACTATGCACCTGTTCACAATGCTCCCAAGAAGATTTGTAAAAACTGGATCAACTAATCACCTTACACATGTGTGCAAGAAATCTGTTATTAATAATGCTGAATTTGTCTGTGGTTATGTGAAATCATTGATGCATGATAATCATAAATTCTGTGACATATTTGATTGTATGCCATATAACATGAATATTATGAACACTTTCTTTAGGCTTAGAAAATAGTTTGTTGATGGATGCATATTTCAAAATTTAAACATCAACACTTCTAGGCCTATGACTGCTAGTCCTGTTAAACAAAGAAAACACTTCGTATTATCTAAACATGCATCTAGCTCTAGAAGTACTAATCAAGCTAAAAATCAAAACCAGAAAAATGAAAATATGCATGATCAAGTGACTAAGACTGTTAAGAACATGAATGACATTCATGTGACTAAGCATAAATGACCCAACCTTATTTGGGTACCAAAGAAAACTTGATTTGTTTGTGTTTGCAGGGCATAGGTAAAAAGAAGGTCATGTGGAACTTGGATAGTAGATGTTCAAGGCATATGACTTGTGACAAAGCCCTGTTGTCACAATTCAAAGATGAGGCTGACCCAATAGTAACCTTTGGAGATAACATCATTTATTTCACCATGGAAATGTTGGCATTGAAGATTTAGCTTTGGTCAGTGGTTTGTAGCATAATCTACTCAACATCACTCAATTCTGTAATAAAGATTTAAAGGTAGAGTTTGACAAAGAATTGTGTCTCATATCACGCAGAAAGACCAAAGAGGTTGATCTACAAGGAATAAGAAAGGGAAGCTTATTTGTAGTAGATTTGGAATCTGCAAACACGAAGAAATCTGCTATTTCTACACCAAGGCCTCAAAAAATGAAAGTTGGCTTTGGCACAAGAGACTATCTCATTTAAATTTCAAGAACATTAATTCTCTAGTCAAAAGAGAATTAGTGAAGGACTTGTCCTCACTTGAATTCTGCATAGAAGGATTGTGTAAGGCATGTCAAAAAGGGAAAATGAGGAGATCAAGTCACAAGAATAAAGAATTTACATCAATCACCAAACCACTACAATTGATTCATATGGATTTCTTTGGACTAGTAAATGTCATGTCCATGTCCAAGAAAAGATATGCACTTGTCATGGTGATGACTTCTCAAAATACACTTGGGTAGAATTTTTGCATTCAAAATATGAAGCTCCTGAAGTCATAGTTGAAAATTTGAGAAGATTGGACAAAGGCCTACACCTGTAGTAGCTATAGGAAGTGACAATGGAACAGAATTCAAAAATGCTACACTGAATGAATTATGCAAAGAAAATGGAATCACTCACTAATTCTCAGCTCCAAGAACTCCACAAAAAAATGGAGTTGTTGAGAGAAAAAACATGACTCTTATTGAAGCTGCAAGAACCATGTTAACAGAAGCAAATCTTCCAACCAGTTTTTGGGCTGAAGCTGTTAGGACTGCATGTTACACTCAAAATAGAACACTCATCACAAAACCAGTTAAAAATACTCATTATCACATCATGACAAATAGAAGACTATTTGTAAAGTACATGCATGTGTTTGGAACAAAATGCTTTGTTCTTAAGGATGATGCTAACAACCTTGGGAAGTTTGAAGCCAAGGCATATGAGGGAATTTTTTATGGGATACTCCTTGGACACAAATGTCTATATAGTATATGTGATTGATCAACAAAGAGTAATGAAAAGCACAAATGTGACATTTGATGACTTCAAGTTTCCTGCAATGAACTTGGAAGGTTAAAACTGTGACACATTGAAATTTGAAAATGAAATGGAGCCTGAGACTTTTGCAACTAAAAATGTTATCAATAGTCATGAAGATTCACATGTAGACATCTCACATGGAACAAATAGGGAAAGAGAAAATGATGATTCCAGTCATATTCAACTTGAGAATTTTCTACACAACCCTATCATCAACTCAGGGGTTTTTTTCAAGAGTCTGTAACAAATGGCACCAACTTCAATCAAGAGGAAATAGGTTCAATTGATAGAGATGTAGCTCATCAAACTAAATAGAATAGAGCTCATACAACTGATCAAATCATTAGAAATCCTGATGAAGGTGTAAGGACAAAGAGAGCAACTATGAATGAATGTTTATTTGCTTGTTTTCTGTCTCAAAATGAGCCAAAAAGAGTTGAAGAATCCATGTTGGATCCAGAATGAATAATTGCCATGCAGAGGAATTGAATCAATTTGTGAAAAATAATGTTTGGGAATTAGTGTCACCTCTAAATGATAGATCAGTAATTGGCACTAAGTGGGTTTATAGAAACAAAATGGATGAACATGGAATTGTGATAAGAAACAAGACAAGGTTGGTTATAAAAGGCTATTTACAAGAAGAAGGCATTGACTATGATGAGACTTTTTCTCCTGTTGCAAGACTATAAGCCATTAGGATCTTTCTGGCCTTTGCAGCACACTTCAACTTCAAAGTCTATCAAATGTATTTCAAAAGTGCATTTCTTAATGGTGAGTTAGAGGAAGAAGTATATGTGTAGCAATCACCTGGCTTTGAGGATCCAAATTTTCCAGATTTTGTTTACAAACTCATCAAGGCATTGTATGGACTCAAACAAGCCCCTAGAGCATGGTAGACACTCTGTCAAAATTTCTTCTAAAAAATCAATTCACTAGAGGAACAATTGAAAAAACTCTTTTCTACAAGAAGTATGGTGAGGATATCATACTAGTTCAAATTTATGTGGATGATATCATTTTTGGGTCTACAAATGAAAAACTGTGTCAAAGATTCTCTAAGCTAATGCACAGTGAATATGAGATAAGCATGATGGGAGAGCTCAATTATTTTATAGGCCTTCAAATAAGTCAAATGACAGATGGAATTTTCATAAGTCAAACTAAATACATCAATGACTTACTCATGAGGTTTGACATGCAAGATTGCTTAACTTCTAAAATTCCAATATCTACAGCTACTAAACTTGATGAAGATAATAAAGGAAAAAGTGTATACATGAAGACCTACAAAGGAATGATTGGATATCTTCTCTATCTCATAGCTAGCAGACCTGACATTATGTTCTCTACATGTCTATGTGCAAGATATCAGGCAAATCCCAAAAAATCTCATCTCATTGCTGTCAAAAGGATTCTGAGATACCTCAAAGGGACAGCTTTCATGGGTTTATGGTACCCTAAAGAAACATGATTTAACTCAGTTGGATATTCAGATGCTGATTTTTCTAGATGCAGAGTGGATAGGAAAAGCACCTCATGAAGTTATCAATTTCTTGGATAAAGGTTGCTGTCTTGGTTAAGCAAAAAACAACAAACAATCTCTACTTCCACAACTGAGACTGAATACATTGCTGCTGGAAGCTGTTATGCTCAAGTGCTTTGGATCAAGAATCAACTGAGGGACTATGGATTAGTGTTGGAAAGAATTTATATCATGTGTGACAACACTAGTGCCATTTCAATTATTGTCAATCCAGTCAACCATTCCAAGACAAAATATATTGATGTAAGGTACCATTTCATAAGGGAACACGCAGAAAATGGAGTGATTGAATTATTCTATTTTCCTACACAAAAATAGTTGGTTGATATATTTACTAATCCACTTGATGAATCCACCTTCAACATGTTGGTTAGTGAAATTGGAATACTAAATTCTTCAGGGCAAGTGACCAAATAAATATATCTTTCCAACTGTTACAACAATTGTTTCATATGCATGAAGCTAAATGATTTATCTAAGTGAAACAAAACTGGTGTATATTTATAAATATATCTGTTAACTTATTGTACATTATTTTACTTCAAAATATTTTTGTATAAATTAACTTGGAACTATTTCTTTGTTCTTAGGAGGCTTGAAGAAAATTATTATACTTGTGCATTGTTAAATAACAAGTGTGATAATTAAAATTTCAGTAATATTGATCAAACACATTTCTTACCTTAAAAATGAATGAATAAATTTTATTTATTTAAGAAATGAGGTTTGCAAATTATTATTATGTTTTCCAATTGAAAACATAAAAAAATGGAGTTTGTAATTAAGTTGTCATCCTTTCTGACTTCTCGACTAGTTATAATTTTTGAGTTCTCGAATAGTTCATTTCTAGAGTTCTCAATCGAGTATTATTAAGAGTTCTCGATCACTAGAGTTCATGATTGCTTTTAGTTCTCGAATGGTTTAATTCTGTTTCATTGAGTTCTCTGTTGATACACTTCTCGAACAAATATATACAATCTGAGTTCTAACCAAAATTTAACAGTTCACTATTGAAAGTAACTTTACTCTTTTCTCAGTTCTCGATCACTAAAATCGATTACAATTCTAGTCGAGTTGTCTGAGTCATATAAATAGAAAAGTAGATCTAACATTTCATTTCTATACTTAATCACAAACTCAAAGAACATTTGCACTCAACAGCTACACTCAAACTCTTGCTTTTAATTTCTCTAAGACCTTCGTCTCTTCATTTCTCTCCTTCTCTACACTACTCAATGGCGTCTTCAAGTTCCAACCATGCAGCCGAAGTGTATGTCATCCAAGAAACTAACTTTCTAGCCATAGCAATGGATGTAGATGCAAAGCCTCAGTACAAATGTTTCACCAAATTTCTCGTAGATTCATATTTAAAGGAAGCCTTGTTGACTAACCCTTCACTGCACTTGGATATTCTTGAGTAGTTCTAGAACACTGCAACATGGGAGGACATTGCTTTGGAAGATGGTAGTTCAAGACTTGTGGTAACCTGCAAGATTCAAGAAGTGGACATAAGCTTTGATAAAAATGATGTAAATTTGAGCCTATCTCTACCTACAGAACAGTTTGATGAAGTGCCCACAGACAATGAATTGGAAGACTTTATGGACTTCATAAGATATGTTGAGGAGATCAAGCTTGGAAAGTTGAACAAGAAGAATGTATGAAAAGAGTGGTCATTTCTATTTTACACTCTATTGAGGCTCTTCACTTGCAGAAAGACAGGCTTCAATTAAATCAGCTTCATTGCCTTGAAGATGGCCTATTCATGGGCTTACAACAGAAAGATTAATGTTGGGAAGCTTATTCTGAGGGAACTCTCAACCAGGATCCCAAAGAAAGGTAATGAAATATTATTTCCTCACTTTATTCAGTCAATTCTTAATTTTAAAAATCCTGCATTGATTGAGTTGCCAGGAATGAATAAAAATAGAATTGGCTACTCAAAATCCATGTCAAAAATTATATTTGCTACATTGGATATGAGAAACACAGTGAATGTACCTCTTCGAATCACACCTCATATGAGGAGTGTATTTGAAGGGTATCCACTAGTGTGTCCTACATATGGTTACCTTGACACAGTAGGAGGTCCTAAGGCTGCAGAAGAACCAAATGCACCAAAATCCAAGGAATTCTAACCCAACTGTAGACCCTTCTTTGCAAACAATAGATGTTAATGAGCCAGCCTCTATATCCTCTCAACAGGGTGTAGTTGAAAAGAAGAAAAGAAAGAAACCTGCTCCAAAGAAGAAGTTGGAAGTAGTTTTAGAAAATGTTGAAGAAACTCAACTAGATGAGTCACTTGTGGAACCTCTCAAGAGGAGAAATAAAAATAAAGAGGCCACAACAGACCACTATGCATTCTCTCAACAAGATGCAGAGGTACATAAGGGTTGAACCTACATCTAGGTGCACTTTCTCAACAAGGTGCATCTATTGAACTTGAGAGCCAACCCACTCCACCCTGTACAGAGTCTGCACCATCACAAGAACACACTTATGTTGATGCTAGGTGTGAAGTTGAAAAGGAGACACATGAACACTTCGGAATCTCTATTGAAACTTCCCCATTTTCTCAGGGGGAGTTGTCAACACTCAATTCTACACACTCTACTTCTCCCAGTACTTAAATTTCTTCTCAACCAATTGTGTCTAGCCAAACACATGAGGTTGTTGATCATTAGGATTCCTTTCTCCCTGGTGAGCCCCACTCAAGTGACTTGGTGCATGACACCTTGTTCACCACTCAGGACACACATTTAGGTGGTGAGGGAATGCATGATGAGGCATATCCTAATGACACCATCAAAGCCACAGAGGCTTCAAGAGTTTTTACTTCAGACTCTGTGGTGGCTAAGGAGTTTGTAACACTAACATTTGATCTCATTCACGAGTCATTGGAAAACCAAGTATCTTCACAGACATTGGATAATCTAGGAGACTTCCACACCATACAAATGGCATCCCCTGGACACTCCCCAGTCATTCAAAGACTGTCTTCTCAGGAGAAATCACATATCCATCTAGTGTCTAAGGATTCATTTGAGCAATTGGATGTTGAATTTGATGTTGAGGAGACCACTGTAACAAGTGGCCCTAGCTCTAACTCTTTGTCACAATGGCTGAAACATGTGCAACATGACAGGGAATCAGGACCATCATCTCATGGTGGGTCACTTTTAGATGAACAACTCAAAGAACTGTATGGAGATCAATTGAATGGTTTTTACCAAATAGCTCAACAACTTCTCACCTCTCACCTACTCAACAAAGATTATGTTGCAATAATATTGGAGTATGTTAATGACTAAGAGGAAATAAAGGATAAAAATGCTGACATGGATGAAGATGAAGCGACCAATGTTGATGCTTGGTTGGACACCAAAAATACTGTGAGCATGGAGGAGATGTTACAGTGGATGAGACAGAAATATATCACACATCTCTTGGATCCTGTGAGAATACATTCACTCCAACTGCTATTTATGATGCCATCCATGATGCAACCAAAGTCCAACTTCAATCCAATCATTATCTTGCAAGGGGCTTTCAATCAGAAATTGTAGACCGTAGAGCTAAGATGGAAGGAATTTTGAAAGCTATTGAAGACAAATTGAAGCCTGGAGGTCTTTATGTTCATGCTACCTCTAGATCAGACTCCTCATTTTCAAGGAATAAGGTTCAGGAAATGAATGAGAAATTGGAGAAAATGGAGAAAACTTTCAAAGAAATGATTGATGTCCAAACTGCCACTCAATAACAACAGGCCAAAATCAACACCATGGTTGAGGTTCTGTATAAAAATAGGCATGCAGATAGGATGCCTGAAGATGTTCCAATCCATGAACTGGCTCATTTGCAAGTAGATATCTTTTATCAATCCAAAGCCAAAGAAGAAAAGGATAAAGTTGTCACCCTACTAAAACTCAAATAAAAAGTGGATTCATTGACAAGTGCTCAATCTACACTCTCATCCACAGTGTCAGAAGTGGTGGCTAATGTTGATTCTCTCAAGAAGGATTTTGAAACCTCCAGCTTCACTCAAGGCACTACACTTCAACAAATCCCTACTCAACTCGCCTCCATTCAAGAATTGCTCTCAACACTTCCTATGTCTGGCCAAGCACCTTAGGTCCAAGTTCCTACTCAACTCCAGCGTACTCACTCTTCATTCTTACCCCTGCACTAAGATATCAACCCTAAGGGGGGAGAAGACAAGGGAGGAAATTGAAAAATAAATGGATGAGATAGAAGCTGAGAGACAAAAAGACGTAATGGCAATATTAAGGGAGGAGGCCAGGAAGTGACTTGCAGATAAGGAGTTTATGTTAAATCTGAAAGCAATTAAAGTAACTGTAAAGGACAATCATTGGAATTATAGGAGAATGATGCAAAATAGTATCTACATGGTGAGAGGTATGAGTATTCAAGTTAATGGTATAGAGGTCAAAGTACCAGTAGTGCAGATAGAATCTGGCTATTACAGGGTATTTCTAGGACTGTTTGATGGACTATCTTATACAAAACTAGAGTGTCTGCACAAAGCAATATAGAATGTGACAAAGAAAGATAATGAATTGAAGAATATGTTAGGCCTTTTGTTGCCCAAAGCACTTCCTGAAACCTACTGCAACCCTGATGGGATTCTCTATATGACCAAAAGAAATACTCTCTCTAACTTCAGAATTCCTTAGCATTTGAACCTTGATAACAGAAGCCAAATCATCAGTCTATTGGATCTGTTAAAGAATAAACCAGTGATTAGAGAAGAAGACAAGGTAATTATGGAGAAATTGAGAAAATTTATCAATGGTCAAGTGTCGGTTTTTGCAAATGATGAGTTGAAGAAGAAAAGAAAGGATGATGAAGACAAGGGATAGGGAAATAGAGATAAGAAACCTGATTCCAGGAGTGATAAGGATGGAAAGAAAGATGAAAAGAAGAAAGAATGTGATGATAAGAAAAAAAGAGATGCCTCTGGAAAAGAAAAGACATGAAATGAAAAATCCTTCAAAGCAGCAAGTTGTTGGTGTTCATTCTAGTACACCTACCAAAATTCAGGGTACAAGTATGATTCTAACAGTTTCTGAAACTGATATGATCCCTAAATCCAAATATCCTAGAAGACATTTTGTCAAAGTAACAGCAAATGGAGGAATGAGGAGGGAGATAAAGAAAGACCAAGTCAAAAACCTAAAGTCATGCCAGCAAATCAAAGTCAACTCCGTCACCAGGACAAATTTCAAGAAGCCTGCTAGCTCATTGCTAGTAATGTGTCCAAAATGGAAGAAGCAGCTTGTTGTTCCCAATAAAGGTCTACATATCCATCCCAATCAAGAATAAGTTATAATTGATAAGGTAAGACTCAAGCAATGGAAAGCAGACATGATTTACAAGGTTGAGACAAGGGACAAGAAGGTGTTTGTGATAAGTATTGATGGAGAAGAAAGTGAATTCTACCATGATAGCTCAAAGTCTACTACTCATGACATCAAAAGGGTAATTAGCCTTTATGATAAAAAGAGCATGGTAAATAAATTGAAGATAGTTGAATTAGCTGAGTATCTAGCAAGAAAGTATCAGAAAAAGATTAACATGGTAAAGGAGATGAAGGAAATGGCAGAGAAAAAAATCAAGGAGAAGAAGGAGTTGGAAAGAAAATCTGAAGATTTGAGGAGATTGGGAAAATGCAGAGTTTTCAAAGATCCAGACAGAGTTGAGTTCAAACTAAGAAATGGAGTAACTTCAAGAATAAGACTCAAGTTTGTCAAAGATTATCCCATTCAAATTCTACAAGTTGCAGCTGATATTTTGAAAAATGCAATCTTGATTGAAGAAATCATGGTCAGGCAAGAAATTCTTCAAGCCATTGAAGAAATCAGAGTCAGGGAAAAATAAGAAAAGAAAGCAAGATATGATTTATTCATGCAACAACAGGAACAACTTCAACAGGAGAAAGATGTAGGCTTGATATCTTATATTAATTTGTGAAATTGTCTTTTCCCAAATTGGGGGAGATTGTTGGACCAAATCGAGTCAACTCTATGTAATTGTTTGTCTTGATGTAACATATTTTGTACTTCTGTATTAAGTTAGTGACTTAGATAATTCAATGTATTGTTGCAGTTAGAAGTGTGATCAAATTATATTTCCAAGTTGTAATTTAAAGTCAAAGAATAAAGTATGTGAGAAGATTCAAGTTAAATCATGCAACTAGACAAAGAAGGCTACTTGAAGAATAAGGAATGCAGTCTGAAGATTCTTCTAAGGCAAACAGTTCATTCGAGAAGTCACTACATTCATGAAGTCACAAATATGCAACTGGTCGAGAAGTCTCAAAACACTCATTGGCTTAGTATTCGATCGAGAAGTTTTCATTCGAGAAGTCAAGGAATTAAAGCCAATCGAGTAGTGTGAAAATGTCATACATTTGAGAAGTCCAGAATAAACAATTCAAGGAGTTAGCAAAAGGTGCAATCAAGAAGTCATAAGGTTGAACCAATCGAGAAGTCTAAGCTTCAAGCAACTGATCCAGAAGTCACAACATATAACTGATCGAGAACTCACAACAAGTAACTGATCGAGAAGTCACAACAAGCAACTGATCGAGAAGTCACAACATGTAACTGATCGAGAAGTCACAGCATGAACCTATTCGAGAAGTCAATCATCATGACTTTTTGAAGAAAAATCAACAGAGTAATTGACTACTTCAAAGAGCTAGTTTCAAGAAAAATTGCAGAAGAACAAGACAATGTGCAGCTCTATCATCACAGGATCAGTCAAACCTGTGATGATAGAGACAAGTCTACAATGAAACTTGGAAGATACATAAGACAAATGATAGAAGAGATAAGGCTGAAAGCTACATACACTAAACAAATAGTTCATCAAAAGGAAAGTCCATAAAAAATTTGAAGTATACATTCACCCCCCTCTTTAAACTTCTGTTAACTCTAATTCCTAACAATTCACATCTACAACTTTTAGTGACTATTGTATGTCTATAGGAATCTCAGTCGAACACCCAGTTCCTCATGTACATACACAAAATGGATTAGCTGAGTCATTTATCAAAAGACTTCATCTCATTGCAAGACCTTTGTTATTAAAAGCAAAATTGTATACATCTATTTAGGGTCATGCAATACTTCACGCTGCCAACATTATTAGGATTAGACCAACTGCCTACAACAAACATTCCCCACTACAACTAGTACTTGGTCAAATTCCTAATATTTCCAACTTCAAAATTTTTGGAAGTGTTGTATATGTCCCCAATCACTTCACCACAGAGATCAAAGATGGGAGCCCAGAGAAGAATAGGTATCTACGTTGGTTTCGATTCAGCATCCGTAATTAGATATCTTGAACCACTAACTGGAGATTTATTTACTGCGAGATATGCAGATTGTCATTTTGATGAGTCTATGTTTCCTCCCTTAGGGGGAGACAAAGCCTTGAATAAAACTAATCTTGAGATAACATGGAACACATCAGGATTACACTTTCTAGATCCGCATACTGGTCAATGTGAACTTGAAGTTAAAAGAATTATTCACATGCAGAATATCACAAATCAAATGTCAGACGCATTTAACGATTCTATAAAAGTAATAAAATCTCATATACCTGCAGTAAATACTCCAGCTAGAATAGATATACCAATTCAAAAGGTGAATTCTAAGGAATTTGTAGTAGAATAAAACCCACGTTTGTAGCGTGGTAAACCGGTCAGTGCAAAAGATATTGCACCACGAAAATGAAAAACAAAGAAAATTGCCCCAGAAGTGGCACATGCTCCAGAAGTAGCAATTATCCCTGAAACATTATTATCTCCTGAAGAGATTCTAGTCCCCGAAGACACGGGATTAAATAATCATGAAATTTCAATAAATTATATACATGATATGAAATTATGAGATCGAAGTAAAGTCTTAATCGATGATATATTTGTGTACTCTGCGGCATTAGATGTTGACATAAATTCCGATCATGAGCCATAGAGTGTGGATGCGTGCCGTCAAAGAAAAGACTGGCCTAAATGGAAAGACACAATTCAAACATAATTAAATTCGTTGCGCAAAAGAGAAGTGTTTGGACCTGTGGTCCAAACACCAATTGGTGTGAACCCTATTGGAAACAAATGGGTTTTCATAAGAAAATGAAATGAAAGAAATGAAATCATGAGATATGAAGCCCGACTTGTAGCTCAAGGGTTTTCTCAAAGGCCTGGCATTGATTATCAAGAGACATACATGCTAGTAATGGATGGAATTACATTTCGTTTTATACTAGGGATGACATCTAAAGAAAAATTAAAAATGCGTCTTATCGACGTCGTTACTGCATACCTATATGGTTCATTTGATAGTGAAATCTATATGAAAATCCTTGAAGGATTAAAAATGGACGGTTTTAAGAAACCTCGTCATATATACTCTATTAAACTTCAGCGATCATTATATGGATTAAAACAATCTGGTCGCATGTGGTATGACCGACCTAGTAGGTATTTACAAAAAAATAGGTATATAAGCGATCAAGTTTTTCCATGTATTTTTATCAAGAAATCTCAAACTGGTTTTGTGATTATTGCTGTATATGTGGATGATTTGAATTTGTTAGGAACAATTATAGAGGTTGATGATGCTGTCATATATCGAAAGACAGAATTTGAAATGAAAGATCTTGGAAGAACAAAATATTGTCTTGGTATACAAGTAGAGCACTTATCATCAGGAATTTTCTTACATCAATCCACATATACCGAAAAAGTCTTGAACAGATTTTACATGGATAAATCTCATCCTTTGACTACTCCAATGGTAGTTCGATCTCTGGAACCTGACAAATATCCATTCCGACCACAAGAAGATGGTGAAAAGGTTCTTGGGCCTGAGATTCCATATCTTGGTGCAATTGGTGCACTCATGTATTTGGCAAACAATACAAGGTCGGATATTGCATTTGTCGTGAACCTATTGGCAAGATTCAGCTCTGTTCCAGTAGATAGACATTGGAACGGGATCAAACATATATTTTGTTATCTTCATGAAACGATCGATTTTGGGTTATTCTATCAAAATTAACTCGACATCTCAATTGATCAGATATGCAGATGTCAGATATTTTTTGGATCCTCATGTTGGAAAATCACAAACCGAATATGTATTTACATACTGCGGTACATCCATTTCCTAGAAATCCACAAAGCAAACTACGGTGGCAACTTCATCAAATTACTCAAAACTAATCGTGATTCATGAAGCTAGTAGAGAATGTGTATGGTTGCGGTCCATCATAAAAAATATTCAAGAATCATGTGGATTACCTGACATCACGAGAAATCTCACTGTTATGTTTAAAGAAAACACAACATGCATTGATCAACTCAAGGAAGGATATATCAAAGGAGACAGAACGAAACACATTTCACCAAAATTCTTCTACACTCATGAACTCCAAGAAAATGGTGAAATTGATGTACAACAGATTCGGTCATGTGACAACACTGCTGACTTGTTCAGAAAATCATTACCAAACTCAACATTTGGAAAACTGCGACATAACATTAGAATGTGTCAACTCAAAGATACGTTGCAACAAAACATAAGCGAATGATTAGTTTATTCCAAGGGAATATTGTACTTTTTTTCTTCGTCAAAGTTTTTATCCCACTGAGTTTTTCTTTGACAAGGTTTTAACGATGCAATCCATATCCATACTAAATGACAATCAAAACGGAGTGTTATAAAGTGATTGCTCATTTAGTCAAAAAGGAAATAGTATGCCTAGTGTTAGGCATTGAAATATTTATCAAAGCATTTATTACCTTGTCCCATTTATTCTAATATAAATATCATGCTCTGGTAGTAAAATGAATGCACCGAGCAATCTCATTTATATGTTTTCCTCTCTCTTAAGTCTCTTGCTCTTTTTTATAAATTAGAGTAGTTCTTTTATTTTATAGCTAGTATATTATAACAACCACATATTTTAGAAATATTTTTGCGTCCACGAATCAAAACGTAACATATATTATTATGCCACATCATTTTTAGAAATATTTTTTAAGGTACAAGTGTACAACATTGCTCATAAATATAACTAATATAAAATTCAAATATATATGACCCTTTTATCAGGAAGTGTGCAGTATTAACTTGCGTATTTATATTTAAATTTAGTACTTCAGCGGTAAAGCTTTCATCCCAGAGAAGAGATGCGAGTTTAATAAAATGTGGATAAATTTAAAATTTATTTTGTGGATTCATAAGTTTGTTGATGAAATTTATCTTACATTCTTTTATTTAATCTTTTAAAATTTTATTTTTAAAACTACATATAGACTTTAAATTTTATATTAATAAATTAATACAAATACATTAATAAATATATTCTATCATCTTTATAAATAATTATATAATAGTATTTTTTGAATTTAAATGAATTATTATTTATATTGTTGGTTGAAGTTTAATTTATAATCAATAATTTGTAAAGTGTCTGTATTTTTTTGTAACATTTGTTACACATTCTACGTATGAACCATTAGCAGTATAGGACATTCTTTTTATACTCAAATACAACCCTCTTGCTATGCTTTTTTTTAAGCCTCAATGGGAATTTGGCTGTAACAATAATTTACATCATGTATATTATTATCTTCGTCCCAAATTAACTCTTATGTTTGACTTTTTTCTGATCAAATTGACTTAAATTTAATTAAAAATTACATATAGGCCCCGTTTGGCAATAACTTATTTTTTGGAAATAAGGGCTTATTTTCAAAAAAAATAGGGATATATGTACTTTTTTTGAAAATAAGTAACTTATTTTTTATTTTGAAGATAATATTTGATTTTAAAATTTTAAAATAAATATTTATCTTTAAAAAATATATGAAAATATGTAAAAAATAAAAATAAAATAAGTTACTTATTTTAAATTTAAGGAACCACAAACGGCCAAATAGTATATAACTGAAAAAGTTATAAAAACTATATCAATGAAAAATATATTTAACTTACATTTAAAATATATTTTTTAGTTTTTAAAAATTATAAAAAAATAATTTTTAATTTTTGGTCAAAATTGGGGTGGGGGCGCATAACCCATATAAATGTGGAAAGCTGCAAGATGTTTCAAGTCAGTCTCTCAATCAAAAGAGAGATACTTTACAAACAAATGTTCTTTTTCAACCTGTCATTTAGCTAGTCTATGATTTAATAAATTACTTTTATACTTCAAACTTTGTTTGCGACATCTTTCTCGAGTCTCACGCTCCCCTCTTCATCTTTTTTAAACCTTTCATAGAATTGCAAAACTTTTGGGTGTGACTTGATCTTTGAAGGACTGAAACCAGAAATATGAAGGCCATTTAAACTTCTGACACGTGAAAGTGCAACATAGACCATCCCATAGCCAAATGCACGAGAAAGATCAGTATGAATGCGGTCAAGAGTCATTCCTTGACACTTGTGAATGCTTAAAGCCCATGCCAGCATGAGTGGTATTTGCTTTCTTTTAGCAACAGCCACTTCTCCATTCATTACAACCCATTCTTCAGGTTCAACGATCCAATGACCAGGTATTGAATCAAATTTAACTATAGGTAATATATGACATTTGCAAATATCTTGAAGTGATGGAACATTGTCTTTAAAACCTACAACTGTACCAGTGGCACCGTTAACAAATTTCCTTTTAGGGTCGAGATTCTTATTTAACATCACTCTCGCACCTATACAGATTTCAAGCTCATCCAGTGCAATTACATGTTTAAGCTGTCTCTTCCATTTGTCAGCACCCTCATCAAGAGCACGAAAGACATAAATTTGCTTACCTAAGCTTTCTAAGCGGTTCCTGTTAACCTTACATACATCTTCATTCCTAGGAAAGAAACGGGCAATAGACGGATCTGGCTCTGTTCCAACAGAACATTTCTCTAACACTTGCAAGTCATCCTGATCAATCTCTCCTTTTCGTATACCCTGCAGTAACTTTATAAGTTGAGCCTCAGACTGCCTAAAAACAGTGGTCAGCTCAAATTGCACATCAAAGCTCTGATCCCAGCATTTAGCTTCAAACGCATATTCTTCTTCCATGTCCAAACACTTACTATTAACTGGCGGTAACTGAAAGAAATCCCCACACACAACTAATTGTATCCCGCCCCACAATTTAAATTCATCTCTAACATATGTAGCGACAATTTGAAGCCTGTCAAGAAACTTAGCATCAATCATACTAATTTCATCTATAACCAAAGCCTTAACTTTATTCCACCTCCTATACGCATCTCTATTACCAACAACACTACCAACCGAAGACTGAAGATCACCCTCTCCCAACCCAATCCCAGCAAAAGAATGAAGGGTCTGCCCTCGAATGGCACATGCTGCCACTCCAGTAGACCCTGTCACGGCAACACGAGACCGACCATGAATTTTCTTCAACTGCTGAATAATTTGCTCTAGTAAAACTGTTTTACCAGTACCAGCTGACCCCGATATAAACACAGACTGGCCTTTCGATACAGAATCAAGAACTTGTTTCTGCTGATCAGTCCACTTGATCTTAGTCCTACTAGGCCTCTTAATTTTAGGGTTTATGGCCTTGGTGCTTAAACACCTATATGTTGCTATAGTAGAAGATATAAACTTCATGATTAACACAAACAATTTTTCGCATTCTCACTAACCCATTTTCACATTGTCAAGAAATTTACAAACTTTGTAGCATTTGGGTATTAAAACTTCATTTTTTTCAATTTGGGTATTCAAGATTTGGGCAAAAAATCTAGGGTTTCAGAAAATATCAGAAGATAATGCTAGGCAATGAAAATGAACACACATGGGTATTAAGATTGTACCTGTAGTTTCTTGATTTGGACCATCCAATGATATATCACATTTGACAGTCAATTGCACCTTCAATATATATAATCAAATTGTATACATCGGAGTGGGATACTTCGATTAGGGCTGAGAAAACATTTACAAAACCGGTCAAACCGGCCGATCCAGACCACTAAAACCGTAAATTTCTGTTTCTAAAACGGTTTAGTTCGGTTTTGAATTGAAATTTAAAAAATCCGAAATTAATGGTTTGAATTTAGTTTTATTAAATTTATTGCCCGAAATCATCAAATCGGACCGTTACATATATATATAATATACTCCCTCCGTCCCACTNCGTTGCAAATTTTTTAGCGTGAGAGCCGTGAAAACTTTTACTAAATTTTGCAGAACCATAATAAAAAATGAAAAAAATAGTGTCGAACCATAATTTTATTTACAAAACTATAATAACCAACTCAACTTCTTGCTTCAAGAGTTGGAAAAGTACGAAGAGCTAGCAAAAGGTATAAAATTATATATTTCAAATTTATATTTTATGCATATAAAAATGTTCACTCTTAATTATGTATATTCATATTTGGATGTTGCAGTTGAGAGGAATGTTAATGCTTAGAATATTTAAAAGTTAACTTATCAGGTCTGAATATATGAATATGTAATTATTTATTACTAAAAATGTCTAAAATTTGTTTCAATAGTCATAGTACTAGTTTGGAAATTCAATTTTTATTTGTACCTTCTGTTGGATCTAGATAAGCCAACCTAATTTGATTATTGTTACTTGTAATGTAGTTGTAACATTGTAATACTTCTTGTAATAAGATTGTGACTTAGAATGGTATTATGTATATTTTCAGCTAGAAGTTTTCTCTGCTCAATTCAAAGTTATAAATAGTGGTCACTTCAATAATACACTCATAGAAGATTCAAGTCAAAGCGAATCATGCATCAGAATGAACAAGACCTCATCAAAATAAAAATTCAAGCTAAAAATTCTTGTAAGGCAATATACTAGTAGTAGAGAAGTCAAGCCATTTGAGAAGTGAAAGATGAACTGGTCGAGAAGTCTTAGAATGATGAATAGAGAAGTCAAAAATGTCAATCGAGAAGTAAGCTATTCAAGCATTCGAGAAGTCTAGAATTATCATATCGAGAAGTTAGCCATCGAAGTATTCATGAAGTCTGTTAAGTGAAGTATTCCAGAAGTCTATGAAGTGAAGTATTCGAGAAGTCTATGAAGTTATGTAATCGAGAAGTGAAGAGATATGACTGATCGAGAAGTTAAAAAATGTAACTGAACGAGAAGTCAAGAAATACAAATGATCGAGAAGTCAAGTATTGAGTTTGATCGAGAAGTAAGCAAAAACAATCTAATTGAGAAGTTTCAGACAATAGGCTAATCGAGAAGTATCAAGGAAAAATGATCGAGAAGTCTTTGAAGTATTCGATCAAGAAGCCAAACTTCGTGACTTATCGAATAAACAACATATGGAGTATTCGACTGCTTCAATTAATCTAATTTTAAGGAAGTGTGCAGAAGCTACAAACAAGTAATCCAAGCATTATCATGATCAGGGTTAGTCAAACCTAAGTCTAATAATGACAAGTCTACAATGAAGCTTGAAGAGAGAACAAGACAAAGACAGAAGAAAGAAAGAAGAACGGAGCAGACTGTCAAATAAAAGGACTTAGCTAGAAATAGATTGTGTACAATGTAAAGAAGTTTTGTCTATTTCTAGTTATAGTAATCAGTATGTGAAAGCATGTGCAAACAAGACATGTTGTCTATTTAGCCATTGCACAGCTTCACAAGTCTGTGTGTTGAATAGTTCTAAATTCATGCCTTATTTTTTTCAAGAACAAGAAACTGAAATTCAAGTTTGAATTTCAAATTGTAGCAGTTTATTTCTAATAAAAAATTAGATTGAAAGTTAATTTGTGTGTTGGACCAAATCAAGTCTACCATAGTTAATTACTTGTCTTGATGTAACATATGCAATGTTTCTGTATTAGGATGTGTACTTAGTATGTCTTAATGTATTTGCAGATAGAAGTATGTTTCTACTGTGAAGTCAATATGTAAATATGAGTCAAGAATAAAGATTGATGAAAGATTCAAGTCTGAATCAGACATGAAATCAATGAAGACTTCATCAAATAAGAATTGCAGTGAAAAATACTCTAAGGCAAATATATATGTGATTAAGAAGTCATCCTGATAGAGAAGTCAGAATTGTGAATCTGGTAGAGAAGTCTCAGATACTCAACTAACTCAGTAATCGATCAAGAAGTGAAAAACAATCGAGAAGTCAAAGAAATATTTGACTCAGTACACTGACACTAAAAGTGAAAAAGTGGTTCTTGACAATAGTCTCATGCTCATACTAACTGATTCTCTAGACACGGTCATGTATAGCAATGTTGTCAACTGCACCACTATGTGACGACACAGTGGAAGTAAGAGAAAATCAAAGACAACTGTTGGTTTCACAATATGAAACATTTATGTCAAAACTAAATGAAGGCATAACTGAGGTTTTTGAAAGGTTTAACAAACTGATTAATGAACTCCAGTTACATGGAAAGACCTATGAGTAAAAAAAAGAACTTGAAGTTTCCGTGACTCTTCCAGAGCACTTGGAGCACAAATTATTGCTATAAGAGAAGGAAGAGATCTAACAAAACTTTCATTGGAAACTCTGTTGGAATACTAAAGACATATGAACTAGAGTACTTTCAAAAGAAGTCTATTCTAAGAAATAGAGGAAAAATGGCAAATGTCTCTAGTGCCCTAATTATCAAAGAACCAATGAAGGTGGAAAAAACTTGTACAAGTCAAAGGATGAAGAATGAGGAAAGTTTTGAAAATGACAAAGAAGAAAATGAATATGTCAAGAGTGAATCTGAAGATGATGAGTTCTACACTCTTGAAGCGCTTGAAAGTATGGACAACAAGTCTATGACTTCCATGTTTAGAAAGTTTGGAAACTTGAGGTTTAAGAAAAATAAAAGTTTCAAGCCAAAACTAAACTATGTCTCTTCAAGTAAAGGCAAGGCTCCCAAGAGTAACTTCAAGGGAGGTTACAAGACTGGATCTATTGAAAGATCAAAGATAAGGTGCTATAACTGTGATGAATTGGGACATTTTGCTACTGAGTGTAGAAAGCCAAAAGAAGTCAAAAAGGACAAAGACTACTTGGAGTTGGAAGCCAAGTATGAAGCCCTGTTAAAGAAGTAGACTGGTAGAGCATACATTGCTGAAGACAAATGCTGGGATGATACTGATGAAGAGGAAGATGAAGAATATGGTAATTAGGCCCTCATGGCCAAATCAAATTAAGGAGCATCAACCTCAATAAGTCAGGAACCAATCATAACTTCCATTAACATGTCAAAATCTTTATATAAGAAAACTGTGGAAGAATTGAGTGTTGAAATGTTTAATATTCATACCAGTATGAATATTGCTTATGAGGAAATTAATAAACTGTTAAAAGCTAGTGATGAACTGAATGCTAAGACTGAACATTTAGAATTCTCATTCATAAACATGCAATCCATGAAACAAGAGAATGAGTACTTAAAGAACAAAATCACTTGTCTAGAGCAGATTAAGAAATTCTTAAGAGATCATATCTCTGAGAATGAATTGAAGATAAAATCATATCAAAACTCATATGTAATACTACAAGAGTTTCATGAGAAACACCAGGAAAATTCTAAGGTTAAAGTTGGGTTTGACTATGACACTCTTAAGAAGAAAAAGCCATTACCAGCAAAAGGCAAAAAAACTGAAGTTGTTGGTAATCCTCACATTTTGAAAATGTCAAGGCCCCAATATTTAAGAAAGCAACTGTTGAATTTGATGAAGTCAATATGCTCATCAAACAACAGTTGAATGATGAGGATGAGCTAATAGCTAAAAGTGATGTGCCTTTTGTTGAAATAGAAGAACTAGTAGTCAAGGTCAAGTCCATCTATGTTAAACTAGAATCAAAAGAAAATGTCCAGAAAAATGGTACCATACATGCTAAAAAAAGGCAAATAGAAATGACAAAGTAGGCATTAACAAACACACAAATTATGCCCATGTTCACAATGTTCCTAGGAAGATTTGCAAAAATTGTGATTGAACAAATCATCTTACTCATATGTGCAAGAAATCTGTTGTTAATAATGTTGAATTTTTTTGTGGCTATGTGAAACCTTTAATGCATGATAATCATAAATTCTGTGATAAATTTGATTGTATGACATGTAACCTAAATGTTATGAATACTTGCTTTAGATTAAGGAAACAGTTTGTTAAAAGATGCATTAGTCAAAATCTAGACAACAATACTGCTGGACCTAAATCTACTAGCCCTGCTAAAGGAAGAAAACACTCCATGTCACCTAGAAATGCATCTAGTTCTGGAAGCAATAACCAAGCCAAAAATTAAACTCATAAAAGTGAAATTATGCATGATAAAGTGACTAGGACTGTTAATAAGAAAAATGACATTCATATAGCAAAGCAAAAAGGACCCAACCTAGTTTAGTACCAAAGAAAACTTGATATATTTCTGATTGCAGGGCACAGGTAAGAAGAAAAAAGTTATGTGGATCTTGGATAGTGGATGTTCAAGACATATGATTGGTGACAAAGCCCCGCTTTCATAAATCAAGGAAGAGGTTGGCCCAATGGTGACCTTTGGAGACAACATCATTGGTTTCAATATGGGATATGGCAAATTGATTCATGGAAATGTTGTCATTGAAGATGTAGCTTTGGCAAATGGTTTGAAGCACAACTTATTGAACATCACTCAATTCTACAAAAAAGACTTGAAGGTGGAGTTTGATAAAAAGATGTGTCTCATATCACACAGAAAGACTAAAGAAATTAGTCTAATAGGAGTAAGGAAAGGAAACATGTTTGTAGCTGATTTGGATTCTGCAAACAAGGATAAGATATGTTGTTTCTACACCAAGGTCTCAGAAAGAGAAAGTTGGCTCTGGCATAAGAGATTATCTCACTTAAACTTCAAAAATCTTAATTATCTAGTCAAAAGAGAATTAGTGAAAGACCTGCATAGAAGGATTGTGTGAGGCATGTCAAAAGAGAAAAAGGAAGATATCAAGTCACGGGAGTAAAGAATTCACTTCAATCACAAAACCATTACAATTGATTCACATGGATATTTTTGGACTAGTAAATGTCATGTCTATGTCCAAGAAAAGATATGCATTGGTCATGGTTGATGACTTCTCTAAATACACATGGGTGGAATTCCTGCACTCAAAAGATGAAACTCTTAAATTCATTATTGAAAATTGAGAAGGTTGGATAAAGACCCAACACATGTTGTGTCCATAAGGAGTGATGAATGAACAAAATTCAAAAATGCTACATTAAGTGAATTCTGTAAGGAAAATGGACCTTAATTGAGGTTGCAAGGACCATGTTAGCGAAGCAAGTCTACCAACTAGTTTTTGGGCTGAAGCTGTCACGACTACATATTACACTCAAAATAGGACACTTATCATAAAACCTATTGCAAAGACTCCTTATCACATCATGACAAACAGAAGACCATTGTTAAACATATGCATGTGTTTGGAGCAAAATACTTTATTCTCAAGGATGATGCTGACCATCTTGGAAAGTTTGAAGCCAAAGCATATGAAGAAATCTTTGTAGGATACTTTTTGGACAAGATTATCTATAGAGTATATGTGATTGATCAATAAAAATTTATGGAAAACACAAATGTGACCTTTGATGACTTCAAGTTCCCAGCCATGAGTCTTAAAGAAGAAAATTGTAACACTTTGAGATTTGAAAATGAAATGGAAATGGAAGCATATGAAAATGAAAAGGATAGAAATGCACATGAATGCTCACATGTGGAAATTTCACATAGTGCAAATGAAGAGAGAAATACTGGGGACTTCAGTCACATTCAACTTGAGAATTCTCCTGACAACCCGAACATGCATTCAGAGGGAGCTTCTCAAGGATCAACAATAAATGCAAATAATTTGAATCAAGAAGAAACAAGCTCAACTGCTAGAGGTGTGGCTTATGAAACAAAATGGAATAGAGCTCACACTATAGATCAAATAATTGGCAATCCTGATGAAGGTGTGAGGACAAGAAGGGCAACCAAAAATGAATGCTTGTATGCTTGCTTTCTATCTCAAAATGAACCTAAAAAGGTTGAAGAAGTATTGTTGGATCCAGACTGGATTATTGCCATGCAGGAAGAGATAAATCAATTTGAGAGAAACAATGTTTGGGAATTGGTGCCACCTCCAAAAGACAGATTAATTATTGGCACAAAATGGGTCTATAGAAACAAGATGGATGGACATGGAATTGTCATAAGGAATAAGGCAAGATTGGTGGTTAAGGGATATTCACAAGAAGAAAGCATTGATTATGATGAGAATTTTTCTCATGTTGCAAGGTTAGAAGCAATAAGGATTTTTCTAGCTTTTGTAGCCTATTTAAATTTCAAAGTCTATCAAATGGATGTCAAGAGTGCATTTCTAAATGGTGAATTAGATGAAGAAGTTTATGTGTAGCAACCACCTGGCTTTGAAGATTCAAAATTTCTTGATTTTTTTATAGACTCCTCAAAGCATTGTATGGACTCAAACAATCCCTTAGAGCATGGTATGACACTCCGTCAAAGTTTTTACTGGAAAATCAGTTCACTAGAATAAAAATTGACAAAAATCTCTTCTATAAAAAGCATAGTGATGATATCATTCTAGTTCAAATCTATGTGGATGACATTATTTTTAGCTCTACAAATGAAAAGTTATGTCAAAGGTTCTCTAAGCTCATTCAAAGTGAATATGAAATGAGCATGATGGGATAACTAACTTATTTCCTAGGCCTTCAAATCAGTCAAAGAACAGATGGCATCTTTATATGTCAAACCAAATACATCAATGACTTGCTCAAGAGGTTTGATATACAAGACTGCTCACCTGCCAAGACACCAATGTCTATAGCTATCAAGCTTGATGAAGACAAGAAAGGAAATATTGTAGACATGAAGACCTATAGAGGAATGATTGGATCACTACTCTATTTAACAGCTAGTAGGACATACATCATGTTCTATACATATTTATGTGCAAGGTTTTAGGGTAATCCAAAAGAATCTCATCTTATTGATCTCAAAAGAATTCTGAGATATTTGAAAGGAACAAAACAAATGGGATTATGGTATCCAAAGAAAACATGATTCAACCTAGTTGGTTATTCTGATGCTGATTTTGATGGATACAGAGTTGATAGAAAGAGCACATTTGGAAGATGTCAATTTTTTGGACAGATATTGGTGTCATTGTATAGCAAGAAGCAACAATCAGTTTCAACTTCTATAGTTGAGGCTGAATACATAGCTACAGGAAGTTTGTGCTCATGTGCTTTGGATAAGAAATCAATTAAGGGACTATGGACTACTTTTGGAGAGAATTCATATCATGTGTGACAATACTAGTGCCATATCCATTGTTGCAAATCCAGTGAATCATTCAAAGACAAAGCACATTGAGGTAAGGTACCATTTCATAAGGGAACATGCAGAAAATGGAATAATTGAATTATTCTATGTTCCTACACAAAAATAGTTGGTTGATATATTTACTAAACTACTAGATGAAGTCACCTTTAACATGTTGGTTAGTGAGATTGGAATGATGAATTCTTTTGACTAGTGGCTAAATAAATATATCTCACCAACTGTTGCAATAATTGTTTCACAGACATGAACTCTAAATGATTTATCTAAGTCAAATTGGTGTATACTTATAAATGCATCAGTTATATTGTGGTACTTTTAAAAAAAAAAAAAATGAAATAGTAGCTTGGAACTATTTTTGTGTTCTAAGGAAACCTGAAATGAATCATTATACTTGTGCATTTTTAAATAATAAGTGTGATATTCAATTATACAGGAATAATTAGCAAATGCATTTTTAATCCCAAATTAATGTTTATTTAGTTAAGTTTTAATCTGAAAAATATGTTTGACAAATTGTTGTTTTATTTTCCAAGTGAAAATAGAATAATCTTTCAAAAATTAGAGTTTGTGATTAAATTGCCATTCTTTTCTGATTTCTCGACTAAGTCTTAATCTGTGAGTTCTCGAATAGTTCACTTTAGTGAGTTCTCGATTAATCGTGTTTTATAGAGTTCTCGATTAAGTTAAATTGAGTTCTCAGTTGTAACACTTCTCGAATATACATACAAACATGAGTTCTCAATCAATTTCTGACAGTTCTATACTAAAGTTATTTTATTCATTTTCTGAGTTCTCGAACATACAAAATCAATTACAATTCTAGTAGAGTTGTATAAGTCATATAAATAGCAAAGTAGATCTCACAATTCATTTATACACTTAATCGCAAACTCAAAGAAATTTCTTCTCTCTACAGTCTCATTCGAATTCTCATAACTTTTCTCTAAACTTTCTTCACTTTTTCACTTCTCCTTTCTATACACTAATCAAATGGCTTCTTCTAGTTCAACTCCTACAACTGAAGTTTACATAATCCCAAAAATAAATTTCCTAGCTATTTCGAGAGATGCAGATGCAAATCCATAGTACGAATGCTTCACCAGATTCCTCATAGATTCTTACTTGAAGGAAGCATTATTGACCAACCCTCCACTGTACCTGGACATTCTTGAGCAGTTCTAGAACACTACAAATTGGGAGGAGGTTGCATTGGAGGATGGGAGCTGCAAAATTGTGGGAACGTGCAAGATTCAAAAGGCGGACATCATTTTGATGAAAATGACGTGAATAAAAGTAGATCACTACCAACTAAGAAGTTTGATATTGTACCATTAGAAAATGATCTTCTAGATTTCCTAGAGTTCATTAGGTATTCAAACACTATGGAGAAGGGAGCTGATGATAAGAAGTATTGGCTTGGGAAAATCAACAAGAAGTATATGAGGAATGAACGGTCATTCCTGTTTGACACTATTCTAAGAGTGTTCACCTGGAAGACAGGGTTTGACCAAATAAGCTCAATTTCCTTGAAGCTGGCCTACTCATTAGCTTACAACCAGAAGTTCAATGTTGGCAAGCTCATCCATAGGGAGCTCACAACCAGGATTCCCAAGAGAGATAATGAAATTTTCTTTCCTCATTTTATTCAGTCAATTCTCAACTATAAGAATTCTGCATTGACTGATTTACCTGGAATGAACAAAAATAGAATTGGTTGTTCCAAATCCATGCACAAAAATCATTTTTGCTACATTGGATAGGAGAAGCACAGTGAATGTACCACTTCAAATCACACCACATATGAGAAGTGTATTTGGAGGGTATCCATTTGTGCAGCCTACATATGGTTATTTGTTTCCAGTAGAGGATCCCAAGGTTGCAAAAGTACCTAATATAATGCACCTAACCTAGAGAACCTTAACCCAACTGAGCCAATTCTTTCAAATCCATTAGATGTTAGTGAGTCAACCTTCACATCCTCTCAACATGGTGTGGTTGAAAAGAAGAAAAGGAAGAAACCAGTTGTTAGAAAGAAATTAGAAGTAGTTATAGATGCAACAGAAGTCAATTGTGAAATCTCTAAAGAGGAGGAAAAAGAATAAAGAGACCACACAAAGCCATTTTGCACCCTCCCAACAGGATGCAGAGGTTACAAAGTGATTAAACTTATTACTAGGTGCACTTTCTCAATAAAGTGTACCTATTGAATTTTGGAGCCATCCCACTCCACTTTGTACAGAGTCTGCAGCGTTAAAGGAATACACTCCTGTTGATGAAAGAAGAATAGTTGAAAAGGAGACAAAAGTGCACATATGAACTTCAATTGAAACTTTCTCATTTTCTCAAGGAGAGTTGCCAACACTCACAACTACTCAATATCTCTCTTTTATTCCTCAAATTTCTGCCCAACCAATTGTGTCTATCCAAACACGAAAGATTGTTGATTATCAAGAATCTACTCCTCCTGGTGAGTCAATTTCAAGTGACTTGGTACATGACACCTTGCCCACCACTCAGGACATACATCAAGATGGTGAGGGAATGTATGCTGAGGCATATCCTAATGACAGCATCAAAACCATAGAGGTGTCAGGAGTTTTTACTTCAGATTCTGTGGTGGCCGAGGAAACAATTCCCTTTGGTTTCATTCATGAGCCATTGGAGCACCAGGTGTCTTCACAGACATTAGGTGATCTTGGGGACCTCCAGACCATACAAATGGCATCCCATAGATAATTCCAAGTCATTCAAAGGTTTTCTCCTAAGGAGAAATCTCCTATCCATCCCGGATCATTGGAATCATCTAAAAAATTGGATGAAAAAATTGATACTGAGGGGACCACTGTAACAAGTGGCCCTAGCTCTCACTTTTTGTCACAATGGCTGAAACATGTGCAACATGACAGGGATTCAGGACCATCTTCTGATGGGTTACTATATGAGGAAAAACTAAAGGAGTTATATGAAGATCAAATTGATGGATTTTATCACATTGCTCAACAAATCCTGACTGCTTATTTGCCAAATAAAGATTCTGATGCAATTCTATTTGAGTATGCAAAGGATCATGAGGAAATTAAGGATAAAAATGCAGAAATGACTAAAGAAAGAGAGGCCAATATTGATACTAAACAGGCTGTGAGTGTGGAGGAGATGCTACAATGGATGAGGGAGAAGTATTTGACACATATTGGATCTTGTGAAAAAATGTTCATACCAACTGTAATTTATGTGCTATTCATAAAGCTACCAAGGTGCAATTACAGGCCAATCACTACCTAGAAAGGGGCTTCCAATCTGAAATTGAAGATCATAGAAATAAAATGGAAGGCTTTTTAAGGGATATTGAGGACAAGCTGAAACAGGCATGCAGATAGATTACCTGAAGATGTTCATCTTCATGACCTGGCTCCATTGCAAGTGGATTTGTTTTATCAATCCAAGTACCAGGAAGAAAAAGATGAAGCCTTTACACTGCCAAGCTCAAAAAATAAGTTGACACACTGACAGATGCCCAATCTACTATCTCCACCACAGTTTCACAAGTAGTGGTCACAATTGATTATCTAAAAAAAGAGTTTGAGACTTCTAGCTCAACTCAAGATACTACTCTTCAACAAATCTCAACTCAACTGGCATTCATTCAAACTCTGCTCTCAACAATGATTGTTCCTGGCCAAACACATCAAGTACAAGTTCCAACTCAAGCCAACTCATTCTTCATTCCTACCCAGGCACCAAGATATCAATCCTAAGGGGGAAAGAAAGAAAGGAGGGTATTGAAGCTGAAAGGCAGAAATTTATAATGAGAAAATTAAGGGAAGAGGTGGCTAAGCCTAATGCAGACAAGGAGTTTCTGCAGACCCTGAAGGCCATCAAGGCATATGTGAAAGGACATCATTAGAATTAGAAGAAAATTATTGAGAAGGTCATTATTCAAGTTAGATGAGTGAAATATGAAACCAAGAACAAAAATATTTGCAAAGAGCCTGTAGTGCAGTTGGAAATTGGATAATTCAAATTGCCAATTGTTGTCTTCAATCAATTGTCATACACTGAGCTAGAATGTTTACACAAAGCCATAGAAATTGTAACTCAGGAAGATGAAGAATTGAAAAACTTAGTGATAGGTCCTCTACTATCTACTGCACTTCCTGAGGCCTTCTATAACCTTGGTGGAGTGATTTACATGTCAAGGGCAAACAAACTAGCTCACTTTATGATTCATCAACATCTCAACCAAGGAAACAGAAGCCAAATTGTCAGTCTAATTGATTTGATAAAAAACAAGCAGGTCAAACAAGAAGATGATGTAGTAATTCTAAAGAGGTTGGAGGAATTCATTAGCAATGAAATGTCAGGCTTTGCCACTCAGGAACTAAGGAAAAAGAAATATTATGAAGACAAAAATGAAAAGAAGAAAGATGAAAAGGCTGATTCAAGGAGTGATAAGGATGGAAAGAAAGAACATAAGAAGAAGGAAAGTGGTGACAAGGAAAAGAGAGATGACTCTGTCAAAGAAAAGAAATATGAAAGAAAGAGACCATTCAAGAAGCAAGTTGGTGGTCATGCTAATACACCTACCAAAATTCAGGGTGCTAATATGGCTCCAATAGTTTCTGAAACTGCTATGATCCTTGAATCCAAAGTACCAAAAAGACATCTTTTCAAGGGAAATGCAAATGGAGTGATAAAGAGGGAAATACAAGGAAATCAAATCAAGAAATTGAAGCCATATCAACAAGTCAAAGTCAATACTGCTTCAAGAACAAAATTCAAGAAACCTACTAGCTCATTGCTAATGAGGTGCCCAGAATAGAGGAAACAAATTATTGTTCCTGATAAAGGTCTGCCAGTACAACCAATCTAGGAGATAGTTTAACAGAATAAGATATATCTTAAGCAATGGATAGCCAACATAATTTGTAATGTGGAATTTAGAGATAGAAGAATTTTTGTCACCACAGTTAATGGAGAAGAAAGACCTTTCTACATTGATCAGGCAGACACAATAACCCATGAAATTAAGAAAGTAATCAGTCTTTTTAATAAGTCTTGTATGGTAACAAATTGAAAATGGTTGAAATGGATGAGTACTTGGAGAGAAAATATCAAAAGAAGGTAGACAAGGTCAAATACCTGGAAGAAATGACTAAAAAGAAACTCAAACCGAATGAAGAGATGGAAAGAATGGATGCAGAGTAAAGAAGATTTGGAAAGTGCGGAGTTTTCAAGGATCCTGTCAAGGTTGAGCTCAAACTCAAAAATGGCGTCACATCCAAAATAAGACTCAAGTTTGTCAGTAATTATCCAAAACGAACTCTAAAAGTTGTTGCTGATATGTTAAAGGATGCAATCTTAGTTGAGGAGATCATGGCCAGACAAGAAATTCTCAGAGCCATTGAAGAAATAAATGAAAGAGAAGAGAAAGAAAAGAAAGCCAAATATGATATGTTCATGCAACAACAACAACTTCAACAACAAAAATAGGTAGGCTTGATATCCTGTTGTTAATTTGCAAAAATGTCTTTTCCCAAATTAGGAGAGATTGTTGGACCAAATAAAGCCTACCATAGTTAATTACATGTCTTGATGTACCATATGTAATGTTTCTGTATTAGGATGTGTACTTAGTATATCTTAATATATTTGCAGATGGAAGTATGTTTCTACTGCGAAGTCAATATGTAAATACGAGTCAAGAATAAAGATTGATAGAAGATTCAAGTCATAATCAGGCATCAAATCAATGAAGACTTCATCAAATAAGAATTGCAGTGAAAAATACTCTAAGGCAAATATATATGTGATTAAGAAGTCATCCTGATAGAGAAGTCAGAATTGTGAAGCTGGTAGAGAAGTCTCAGATACTCAACTAACTCAGTAATCGATCGAGAAGTGAAAAGCAATCGAGAAGTCAAAGAAATTGTAGTTAGTCGAAAAGTATGCAATATGAATGATTCGAGAAGTCCAGCTGAATAAATCGAGAAGTTGTCCAAAGGAGAAATCGAGAAGTACCAAGGGTAGAACCAATCGAGTAGTCTGTTCTAATCGAGAAGTCGTCATGTTAAGTATGAAATCGAGAAGTCTAGTCATTCGAGAAGTGTGTATATGCAATGACTGATCGAGAAGTCAATCACTATGACTTCTCGAAGTGAATTCAAGTGAGCATTCGGTTGATTCAAGAAGTTAAATTTTAGGAGATTTGTAGAAGAACAAGACAAGTGATTTTGAAGCTCTGTCATTATAGGATCAGTCAAACCTGTGAAGATGGAGACAAGTATACAATGAAGCTTGGAAAAAGAACAAGACAAAAGATAGAAAAGATTAGGCTGAAAGCAAAAGACTGTCAAAAGATTGTGTTAGCTAGAAATATATAGTAGTCAAATGTAAAGTGTTTCTTGTCTATTTCGAGTTTTAGCTTAACTGACTAGTGAGAGCATGTGCCAAAAGAAATGTTGTCTATATAGCTTATGCACAACCTCATTAGTTAGTATCTTTGAATATTATCAAGTGTATTCATACCTTGTATCTTCCAAGAACAAGAAGTTGAGATTCATATCTAGAATCTCAGATTGTAGAAATTCAATTCTAATACACAATTAGATTGAAAGTTAACCTTGAGTATTTATTTACATTCTTCATTTTTATCTAAGTAAACACTGTTAAGTTACTAAAGCTACAATATGTGTTAAATTAAGTTCATCAACATTCAGAATTTAAAAGAGCTTAAAGAGGTTTTAAGTTTTACATTCACCCCCCCCATCTGTACAACTTCTGTGGTTATCATTTCTAACATTGTGTGTGTTCTACAGTTTTTATTTCCGCAATTTTATCTAGAGATTACACATTTGAAAATTAAGCTACCAAGCAATAATTCACAAAGAAGAAATTAACATATACAT
>QRFB01002942.1:0-13598 GCA_008931105.1 Oenanthe javanica | reverse complement strand
TGTATAAGTTTCATATGACTCATAACTAACACCTTCCTATGTTTTGATTCAAGCAAAGGTAATGAGATGTTGGAAGCCTCAAGGAGCAGCTGAAGCATTCTATTTTTCAAACATTCTTATTTTGTAACACTTTTTGAAAGTTAATGTATGATTATGGTCCATGACTTTATAAAATTATGGTGTATGCAGATATCACACTTTGTAATTTATTTTTATATAATATGATGAAAATTGGTTATGTATTATATATTGGTATTTTGATACACTTTGTATAAATAGTTGAATATATAACATATTATGTTGGGTTATAGGAGCATGAATACTTGTTCGTATAAATTATGTGATATTAATGGTTAAAAACAAAAAATCACCCAAACCAAACCGTTTTAATTTGGTCGATTTGATTCGGATGTTATGATTTTTTATTATGGTTATGGTTTGGATAATTGAAAAATGAAAATATTTTGTCTGATTTAGTTTAGATGTCCGAAATCGGTCAAAGCAGCCAATGCTCGGCCTTAACTTTGATAATTTGATGAAGGTCAACAGATTTTTGGGTGTTGATAAATGCACTCAAAAATTATGCACTCAGTTTAAATTAATAAATCCATTTGTATATTAATTGTCTTATACCTAGTTAATTGTAGTTTAATTATATAATTATAATCTGCGGCACTAAATACTATAATAATATAATCGCTCCGTTTGATAATATTTGATGCGTAGCTTTTTGGCACATATTTTTAAGAGTTTTGACCATATAGTTAGGGTTATTATTTTCTAAATTTTTTTGTGAATAAAAGTTTTAGTTAATATTTCTGTTCAAAAAAAATTAAAATAATAATTTTAACTATGTAGTCAAAACTCATAAAGATGTGTGCCAAAAAGTCAAATAAAACCAAATGAAGGAAAAATAATTACTTTCTTCATCCCATTTTAGATATTCCTTTTAGAAAAAAAATTTATCTCAAATTAGTTGTCCATTTCTTCTTTAAATGTGTAGTTATCAATAATTTTTCAAAATTACCCTTTCTTATTTATCATTTTCAATATAGTATCATTCTAACATTATAATAAGTTAATATAATAAATATGGATAAATATGGAAATCAGAATTAGACGGTAAAGACATGGAACATGGATTAATCGGATGAATCGGGTATTAATCGGAATGATAAATTGAATAATCAAAAATTTAATCAGTTTGTTGAGCTACCGAACATGAATTAATCGGTGATTAATCGTGATTAATCACTGAATTTTAGAACAATGATTATGAGTAATAAGGCCAAGAGGAATAATGAGTGTAGAAATGAAGATTTTATCTAAGGCATGTGTCGTGAAGTCTAGAAATGAAACATATTGTGAAGTCTGTAAATGAGCTTATCGAGAAGTATCAACAAGCTTTGTAGCGAAGTCTGATTGAAGATATCGTGAAGTTAGTCAAACCCTTGTATCGTGAAGTATAATGAAATGGATGTCGTGAAATGTTCTACATAGTATGTCGTGAAGTGATCAAAGCACATATCGAGAAGTCTCAAATAGCTCATGTTGTGAAGTCTACAAAATTGATATCGTAAAGTATCAAAGGATCATGTCGTGAAGTCTAAAATATGACTTGTCGAGAAGTAAAGAAGCCGAGAGAGTTCTCGACATCAACACTTAGTTGGTTTCAAGGAAATGCACAAAAGCAACAAACAAATAACATAAGAAATTTTCATATTCATGGTCATTCAAATCTCTACATGATATTGACAAGTCTACAAAGGAAGCTTGCAGATAGGACAAGACAAAATGACAGATATATTGAAGCAGAAACAAGATTGTTGTTTCCCAAGTCTTAACTAGAAATAGATTGTGTCAAATGTAAAGTAAAAATTGTCTATTTCTAGTTTTAGCAATTAAGTTCAGTGAAGCATATGCAAATGAGACATTTTGTCTATTTAGGAGAATGTCAAACTTCAATAAAAACTAAGATCTTGAATTAAGAATTCCTTGTTTTCTTTCAATAACAAGAAGCTCAAATTCAATTTGAATTTTAAATTTATAACATTTCAATTCTAATACAACATTATATTGAAAGTTTATTGTTTGTGTTCTTTACTTTAATATTCAGCACATTAATTTAAACACAAACAATCAATCTCAGCCCCCTCTCAGTTCAAAAGGAAATTTGTGATTAAAATTCGAATTTTATCATATATACATCCAGCCCCCTCTCATGTATCCCCGTGTTTTTTTTTCTTTGCTTTAAACCCTAATTTCAAATATACTCTTTGTTTCTACACCGATGTTTTATTTTAAATCACAATTCATTATATAAAAAACATATCCTTTTATCAAATCTGAAAGTTTTAGCCTTTTTAAATCTTTATATTTGTTTTCGTATCCCTCAAATTTCATTCATATCATCTGTAATTATTTTCACATCCTTCATATTTGAAATTTTGAATGATTATAGTATCATATGTAATGACTTTTCGTATTTATATGGGGCATGACCATTTTTTATGACGTTTTGACCCTATCTGATTGTGGTTATATGTCGTTTATGATGATTTTGTGTTATATTATATGACTTTTTATTATAAATTGAGAGTTTTATGTTATAATTTTATACTATATATTTATGTTACACGTTCATTGACTTATTTGTCTTTGTTGGTTTGTTTTTTATTTTTCAGATTTAATTGGATGGGTTATTACGTGTAGATGGAAGATTAATGGAAGAAAAATTTTGATGTAAAATATTTGTGATTTGTAACTTATTTTCTAAAAGGTATTATCTTTTTCTGATATGAAGGTGTTATTGTCTAAATTTCTGGAGAATCTCCTTCTTATGTTAGTCGTAATTTAGATTATGACCATTAGATTGATTAAGCATAGCTTTCGGTTAGATGATAAACTTTTGTGGATGAAATTGGATAAGCATATCTTTCGGTTAGATGATAAACATCCTCTAATTTTTTTGGGATATGTATTTCGAATTACCTATTAATGAAACATTTATCGTTTTCGTAAAAAAAAAAATTGGGATGGAGGGAGTATGATAATATATTATATACTATTAATAATAACTAGCTTATAACACATGCAACACGGTTTTTTTAAAAAAAAAATTAATATATTTTAAATTAATTGAATAGTTTGAGTGGTAATTAAATTAAGATGTTTAGAATATATTTGGTATAAAATTTAAAATAGATAGTATAATAATAATATTATATCAGTTATGAGATTTAATTAATTAGTTGTTATTTTAAAACCTAAAATAGATAAAAGAATAATATTATTATAATATTTGTAAGATTCGATTATGAGTGACAATTTTAAAAGAATTGGATAATTTGAGGGTGATTAAATTGAGATGTTTAGATTATATTTAGTATATAATTTTAAAAAATAATAATATTAATAAAAATAATAATATTATATCATTCATGATATTTAGTTAATGCATTGTAATTTTAAATAAAATAAAGAGTTTGAGCTATACAAATTATTTATATTTCTCAATTTGTTGATAAAATATAATTTTGAACAATTATATTTTAATTACGTATGCAGTGGCCGATATTTATGCATGGGGTGTCATAACACGTGACACACCATTATTTCAAAAAGTTTTTTTTTTTACAATTATAGTAGTTAAAATTTTATTTTAGTTCTATAATTTTTTTATCTTCATTCTCAAAGTTTAATTTGTGTTCTAAAATTTTAAAATTTGGTAACTGGAAGGAAGAGTTTTTAAAGAAATTATATGGGGTTTATAAAAAAGTTATAAAAAGATACTATTAAAATATATTTTATTATTACTAATTGTCTACTCATTTATTAATTTATGGTTAAATTTAATAATAAATTTAACTATATATTTATCTCAACTCAACATACATATTAAATTAAAATAATTATTATTTCAGAACGGAGAAAATATTATTTTTAGTTTGGTATTGTTCTAATAAAACTGTGCACAACTTATAAATAAAGATTTTTAGCTGATTCAGCCAGGATTTTTGCACGTGCAGCTGTTTTTGATTCATCCCAGCCCAAGAAAAGGTTAGCAATAGAATCATAATTAATAATTATCTGCACGATTCAGTTTAAACTCATTCATTCAGATATATTCAAAAATAAATAAACGGCCTTAAGCCTCACAAAAGAGTTCAAATTAGATATATTTTATTTATAATCTTCAATATTTAACGACAATATCTTATCATCCCTGCAAAAGAAGGGGAGATATTAATTATTTATATAATTTATATATTTTATTTAATTTATTATTATTTTATTTCTATATCTTCTTTACAATATTGTTACATGTGATAAATTTATTATGTATATAATAATAAAATTTCTATTTAATATATATATATATATATTATAATTTGGGTACGTATTATAATAAATAAAATTTTAGCATAATATAATCTATGTGTGTGTGTTTTTATATATTATTGAAAATATGGAACTATTTTTTTGTTATTAGATATTTTTTATATGTTAAATTTATATAATATTTTATAGTTAAAACTTAAAACTATATTATATTTTTGAATATTCTATTTGTATTAGTATAGTATTAACTGTAACTTATAATTAATAATATAATATTATGTAATTGTTATTAATCGATTTGAAATATTTAATAGTATTTGTGTTGAACCAAATCAAGTCTACCATGGTTAATTACTTGTCTTGTTGTAACAACTAGAACTCTTGTACTAGGTTGATGACTTAATTACTTGTAATGCACTCCTGCAGATAGAAGTATGATCAATCTCTAATTTCAAACTGTAATTAAAGTCAAAGAATAAAGTCTGATAGAAGATTCAAAATGGATCATTCATCAAATCAAAGAAGACTTCATGAGGAATAAGGAATGTAGTTTGAAGAATTCTTCTAAGGCAAGAATCTGATCAAGAAGCCACTCTAGTAGAGAAGTCTATTATGTAAACTGGTAGAGAAGACTCAGAACGCTCTATTTTAGTATTCGATCGATAAGTGAATGATCGAGAAGTCAAGACACTGAAACCATTCGAGAACTATCAGCAATGCAATCATTCAAGAAGTCCTGTTAAACAATTTGAGAAATTAACTATTGAAGCAATCAAGAAGTGGATGAAATGAGTCAATCGAGAATTCTGTAAAATCAAGACATTCGAGAAGTCTAGCCTGATAGAAAAGTCATCAAAAGAGGTTTGCAATCGAGAAGTCTAAGACATTCGAGAAGTATTAAGACAAAGACCAATCGAGAAGTCTCAGAAGTACTCGATCGAGTAGTCTACAACATAACTTCTCGAAGCACAATGAAGCTGAGTATTCGAATGTTTCAATGAAGCTTGGAAGAAGAACAAGACAAAAGACAGAAGAGATAAGGCTGAAAGCAACAGACTATCAAAGTATGGTGTTATCTAGAAATAGATGGTAGTCAAATATAAAGTGTTTCTTGTCTATTTCTAGTTTTAGCTTAACTGACTAGTGAGAGCATGTGCCAAAAGATATGTTATCTATATAGCTTATGCACAACATCATTAGTCAGTATCTTTGAAAATTATCAAGTGTATTCATACCTTGTATCTTCCGAGAACAAGAAGCTGAGATTCAAATCAAAGATCTCAGATTGTAGCAAATTCATTCTAATACAATATTAGATTGAAAGTTAACTGTGTATTTATTTATATTCCGCATTTCTCAAAGTAAACACTACCCAGTTCTTCAACCTACAACATTTGATAATCAGTTCATCACAAATAATTTAAAGGAATGAATGTTTTAAGTTTCAAGTTATACATTCACCCCCTCCCCTATACAACTTCTGTAGTTCTCATTTCTAACAATTTGAATAAAATATTTTACACTATTAAAATTTTATTAGTATAGTATTTTTTGTAATTTATAAATAATTGTATAATATAATAATTATAAATAATATAGTATTATCCGAAGAGCAAAAGTAGTGGATTAATGAGACAGGTTTCAGATCCTTGTTACTTTTTAGTGCGAAAGAATGTACTCATAATATTTCATATTTTGTCAAGTCATTTTAACCTAAGACTTATTTAATAATGATTAAGGATAAAACTGTTCTTTTGCATTAATTTTGTTTTGATATGTGCTGGTGGGAAGCTATTTTCTGGAGTATTCTACAGGTATATTTGGTATTGAAATAACATATTTTTGTGTTTCCAAATTGCCAAGATGATGTTGGCAACAACGAGGATCAAGTGCAAAGTTTTGTCTAGTCAAAAAGTAATAAACTTTAGTTGGTAGTAGATGCAAGGCTTCAATTGTCTAGGTGTTGGTATTGTTAGAGCCACAAACCTGCAATCTTTAGAGCAAAGATCTGAAGTTCATGTTCGAAAGTGTAGGAGACTAGGGGTGTAGCAAAGGTCTTTTTGGTATGATTAAATGCTAGAAGAATGTTTATGTAGAGATGGTGGTGTTGACATTGCAGGCTTGAGTATGAAATGTGAGACTTATGTTAGGTTTGCTTGGTTATAGAAGTGGAGAATCTTATTTTCATGAGGTAGCAGATGGTGGTGTGTCCTGGCATGACTGTGTTTCAAGAGGTGTTCAAGGTTGTATTGGTGTCTTTATTTTTTTATTGTTCAGTTACATTTCTTGGCAAGTTGCTTTGTTGCAGTTAGTGCTTTTTGCTTAGTATTTTATTAAATATTCTTATTATTAATGTTTTGAGTGTGATATTTTATACAATGTATGTTAATTTTGTTGGATTACACATTTAACAAAAATATATTGTATTTTGTTTAAATACTTAGTAGAATACTTACTAGATCAAACGAAGTTATATATATTTTTAGTAAAGTAACACTTATTAGATTAAAAAATGGCTTAAATGTAATTTAAACCCTGTGTTATTAATAATATACAATTCAAACCCTCTTTTAATATATTTAGTAAATTTAACCCTATGTTTTTTAACTATTTAGAATTGAAACCTTTTTTAAAATAATTAGTAAATTTTAGTAAATTTAACCCTATGTTTTTTAACTATGTACAATTGAAACTTTTTTTAAAATAAATAGTAAATTTAACCCTACGTTTTAAAATATTTAGTAAATTTAACCTTGATTTTTTAATTTTGGAATAAAATAAATCTTACAACAAAATTTTGAATAAATATTCGTCAAATGCACTATTGATAATTTTTTTGTATAGATATTATTTAAGCATAATAGATATTTACAATTATTAGGATTTTTTCTTATAAAATGGATATTTAGATGTTCTTTTCTATATTAATATATCTATATGTATAATATATTATATATATTCAATAAAATTTTAATATGTGTTTATATTATTCCATCTTGTCATCACACTTCCCGCTCAATATATTCATGAATGTTCATCACCGAATTAAATTTATTTTCAAAAATACTCTTCGGTGAATATATTCTCAAAAATACTTTTTCGATATAAAATTTATTTTATTCCGAAATTAAAAAGTCAAGGTTAAATTTACTAAATATTTTAAAACGTAGGGTTAAATTTACTATTTATTTTAAAAAGGTTTCAATTGTACATAGTTAAAAAATATAGGGTTAAATTTACTAATGATTTTAAAAATTTAGTAATTATTGTAAAAAGGTTTCAATTGTAAATAGTTAAAAAACGTAGGGTTAAATTTACTAAATATATTAAAAGAGGGTTTGAATTGTATATTGTTAATAACACAGGGTTTAAATTGTAAATAAGCCTTAAAAAAATTATATTAAATTTCAGTAGAACACTCATTAGATCAAAAGAAATATATATTGAATATTAGTAGATTACTTAGTGGAAACTTAATTTTATTGATAAATTAAAAAACTTAAATCCATCAAAATTAAAATAAATTATATTAATTTTTAATTTATACAAATTAATAAAATACTTAGTATAACACATAATAGAACTTATATTCAATTTTAGTAAAGTAACTCTTAGTAGACTAAAATATTGTATTGAATTTCAGTAGAACATTTGTAACGCCCCTAGATCCGGGATCAGGGTTCCAGGTTGTCACATCATCAACCAACAATATTAATCACTTGTTCCACAATATAATCCAATAAAAATGCTAACGGCCCCATTCATAACTCACACTCAAGTCATAATCTTGTAAATAAGTACTTACATTCATCAGTTATTACAAACTAAATATATACTTTCAAAATTCTATGTTACTATTACAACCTCTACATGAAGTCATAACAATAACCAATACTACCTTAATAATAATACAACTGAATTTATAAACAATTCTTATTATCCATGACTGGATTCCTAACCAACTTACACCGATAACTAGTGCCTAAAACTCATCACACTCAGGAATGAACCTTCCTCTTGGTTTTATCTTTTTCTTTTGCCTTTTACAATTTGGGGAATGATTTTATCCTTTCATTCTACCAAGAAAAACAGTTCCTTCCAGAGTTTTCGCATTCATTGGAAATTTGACCGTCTTTCAATATTATCTGTAATCTGCCAAGATTCATGACATTTTGTCATATTCTCCGTGATAAGTAACTATCAATTGATAATATGTTGTTAAGCATATCAACTGATAATTCTTGACATCCATCGATCAATCTATTATATCCATCGATTGATAATTTCACTTATTAATTGATAAATGGTTATCAATCGATGGCTCTTCTATCTTTTGATGGTCCCCTTCAATCTTCATTTATCGAGTCTTTTATCTGTCGAGATTTTGTATCCATCAATTATCCATCACTTGTATAGTTTACATGTCTTCAAACATTTACAATTAATAGTCTGACATATACATCCGTTGATGATCAATATCCATTAACTATTAACATCAATCGACTCTAGAATAATTATCCATTGACCAAACAACATCTCAACGAATAAAACTGAGATATGCATTGTTCCTATCAATCCATATTATCAGTTGATTAAAATTGACAATCAACTAATAATTGATTTCCTAATCAATGGATATTTATAGAACACATGTCGATTGATCAGCTACATTTTGAATTACAGATTTATGATTCTCAGTGTTATGCTATCAGTAAGATGACATAATGCCTGACAATCTCCCTTGTTTATGTTTGTGAAAATCATATACATAAATCTGATTGATGATAACAAAACATCATACAAATTAATCAAAAAATAGAATCATGAATTTATAAAATTAAAAATTTGAGAAGCACAGGAGAAATTTTCTGGAAGTGTGAACTGTTGAAGTCTGCTACTTCATTTTCTTGCTTCCTTTCATCTTTTCCTCATTCCTCTTTATTTGATTAATAAAGGCGTGTCTCAGAAATCTTTCATCCTGACAGTTGGCTTGCAAGAAAGTTTAACTCCAAGTTTAATAGTACATCTAGACATTTCATCAAATCCATATATCTAAAAACACCCTCTTTGTTTGCCATAACCGAAGAAATCGTAAAAATTTAGCTAATTTCTCAACGATGACGCTAAACTGTTTTAGTCTTTTTTTTGTTTTATTATAATTATGTATTTAATAAAGTGGATGAGTAAATAAGTAATTAAACTAATAATGGATAACTGAACAAAAGAATTTTGGTGAGGTGGTAAACTTTATGGGTTAAAATCGCAAATTGAGTATACTGAAGGAAAGTTGATCCTCACGTTCGTAATTATAGAGGAGCTCATATTTATCTTTATCTCGTAGCTCATCAATGCCTGACCCAGTCTGCCCAGTCTGCCCATTTTGGTAATAAAAGAAGTTCGATAAATTTTGTCGACGTAAAATATGGTCAACAACGTAATTCAGGAAAAATACTTCACTTATTGTGTTCGATTATACATTACAAATCATCCGGTACAAATAATAAAGAATGTTACTGATTATTAAAAAAAAAAATAAAGAATGCAAATGAAGATTGAAATTACAATACTGCTTCTGGTCCATCATCATAGAAATCACAGGTTTTAGAGAAATCTCGAACGCTTGCACTCTGCTGGAACAGCACCAGCAAACCTCTGTTTGTCAGAGCAGTAGTTATAAACCATGTGTTTTGCTTGCACCCACCTTAGTCTATTTCTTCCTGCTGCATCAAGTTCATGTGTTCTCCATTCCTCGTTCGATGAAGCAGTCGAGGTTGATGATTGGCAAGATGATGTGGAGGATGACTTGGCACAACCATGTATGTTGAAGTTTCTGTAGTTGGCTGTAAATGGAGCTTTAGTCCAGTCAGTCTTAACGCGACCACCTTGTGTAGCCCAGTCATCAGCATTCCAGAGGCTGGCATAGACCCTCATGTGCTGACTCTTAGGGAATGGTAATCCGATGGATTCGTGATTGTTGAACACTCTGATTGGATTGTTATCTACCAGGAAGCTGATTCGATAATTAAGAAATGTAAAGGACTCGGAGTTGGAAGATAACTAATTAGTTGATTAGCGATGGCAATGACATAATTTACTTACATGATTCTCTGGGGGTTCCAAACAATGGAGTAGGTGTGGAAGGAAGAAGTTGGATCAAACCAAAGCTGGAATTGTTGTTCTTTGTCACCTTTGCCTTGAGCATAAACATTTGTGTGGATAGTATATGGACTCCCAGAAGAGTTCCCCAGGAACTCAAAGTCGATTTCATCATGTCCCGCGCCTTGAGATGATAACTGCACAATTAAAGAAAATTAAATAAAGACATGAACATATTGTAGTTGTTAATTACAAGTAAATCGCATATAAAGCAAGGTGACATATGAATGCAATGGGAGGACTAACATAAAAAGTAGTAACAGTTCCAGCTGAGTTGCCAGGGACAAGCTTGAGTTGCATGTCAAATCGTCCAAACAAATATTCATGCTTGGACTGAAAGCCTGAACCAGAAGCTTTGCCGAGAGACAAAGTGAGGTCTCGACCACCATTCAGTATCTTAGCACGTTGATCACCCCACGTAATATCTGCATTTTGGTAGAAATTGGCATCAGCCAGGGGAGCTTGGCTGACCATGTGCATGGAAATCAGCAGAAGCAAAGAGATAATAGCTAAATTAGCTTGAGGATTACTACAATATAAGAAAGACATGTTTAATAAGTGATTCGAGATAACAAGTGTTTGTGTATATATTTGTGATGGTTATGAATGAGAAGAGTTTGCTATTTGTAGGCAAGATTTATTGTTGACCATGCCTCAAAAGGAAGCATCTTAGATATAGCCATTAGCCACATGTATAGGACCAGAGGAAGACATGCTAAAGGGAACAGACAATGTACAGCTTGAAAAGTTTATGTTCCTTTAGTTTAAATGAGGAGCCAGAGAGATGAACCTTCCCTAAATGGCCCATCTCCATCTCTGTTTTCTGGAGAGAACAGCTAGCATTTGTTGAGAAATGGTGGGAAACAACCATTTTGCACGCGTAATGCTTAAATATTTTGCTTAACAGAAAAAAAAGGGATTCCGTTTGCTGAGGAATATGTATTTTACTGGGTGCTGTCATACAGGCATAGCTGCCTTGTAAAGCAATAAAATTGCAATTATCATATGCAAATATTCTAACTATTTTCAAATCAAAATTATATCGGAAACAATATTTTAACTTCGCTAAAATTTGATTCTGAGTTAAAAAATTAAAAAAATTTAATTTTTAATCCTACCAAAGTTTTATAGCTATGTCCTTTGTGGCAAGTATCTTCTCCAGATAAAATTTACAGACACTCCTCACTCATAAATATCTTCAGTTATATGGCTTCCATGTAAACTTCAGACAATGACGAGAGTTACAGGATTTTGACAGATTTTGAGTGATATGTCAATCACGAAAGAGTGACTAGTCACAATAACTTGCATCATCATCAGCAGCAGCAATTCAGCTTGAAAGAGTTGGTTAATACAGATGATACCCTGTGACTTACTGACCAATCATTTTTATAAAACAATCTTCCCAGTAGAATAATTCATCGATATACGTTAATACGCAAAATATAGTTGTCATAACCAATTTGAAAATTTCGAAGGAATATATAGTTACTGGGTTGAGAAGCTGTACCATGACCATGATGGCTGATAATTTATTCCATCATTTCAGTTTCCATGAAACAAACAAGAAACTAATAACTAATTTGTTATAGCAAACTAAATTCCTACATCACTCAGCCCACTCCAGCTCTATATAAACTTCTACAAACAGCACAAAGTCATATTTGTTAGGGTCGAGATTGAGGTAGTAATCCCTGTTGATAGCAGCTTCTTTGGTTGCATTAGTTTCGCGCTAAACAGTGTCATCCTTGCTGATCTATAATGTAATTATACTTGGTTGAATGTTCGAGCAAAACAGGAATATGGTTGCTTTTAAGATCATCTAATACAAAATCTCGGACAGAATCGCAGAAGACATGAAGGATGATAAAATTATTTAATTGCTTAATGTACCATCTATACGGGCTGAAATACATTATTTAGCATGTATCCAAATTCCAAAACTAACTAAATTTGAAAAATATCAGTAAGAAACTTGTATTAATATTTTTTAAAGTTTTTGTCTTTGCAAGTACTGAAAGTTGTTTTACAGTAAAAATGGAGAAAAAGATAGTAGTTCAATATTTTTCTTATGGTAAACAAGTGAAGAAGAAAAGAAACATATGAACTTGCAGTCTACCTAATCAAATGTTGGCACTGCCAAACATTTGATTAAGTATGTCTTGTTATCAATTATTTCCTCTCGGTTCTGGAATCGTTACTGGCCTAAATCATCTACCAACAAGTCGTCACAGTGATAGAAAGTACAACCAGACAAACATGTGTAAAATTATAAGCTAGCAAAGTGAATGTAACTACCCTCATCTTTGATACTAGAACCAAACAATTTGTTATACATGCACATAATTGAATAAATTTAGTAGGCAGTTAGGAATATGTAACTTGCCCTTGTCTAGAACTAGTACAAACAAGCTTTACATTACACATATGGATAAAAACAAAGTATCATCAGTAGATGTTATGCACACGCATATATATATATATGTTAGCTAGTTGCTAGCTGAAGATTATATCCCTGTAGTAAGCATGGAGGGAAAGAGGACGGTGTGTGTGACCGGAGCATCAGGGTACATCGGGTCCTGGCTTGTAATGAGACTTTTAGAAAGAAGGTATCATGTTAGAGCTACCGTCCGGGATCCTGGTATGTTCCACCAAAAAGGTGTTGTACTAGTAACACATTGTTACTCCAAACATTGCACCAGAGAGTGACAAAGTTCCTTAGCACGGTGTCTGCATCACTGGCATTCAAGCCACGTCTATCTCTCTCTCAATTAGTTTATAATTGTGTTTAGAATATTTACATCCATTATTTCATACAGTATGCTTAAATAAAATAGTGTATATTTAGTTTTCTAAATTTTAGCAAAAAATCCCTCAATATAAAGAAAATGGAAAAAAAAACATTTAGGAGACACAGTGCTAGGCAGCTTTTCTTACGGAATTCCTCCTCTGTTGTTCTTTCCTTGTTTATTGGGAGTTCTCTAAAAGGAACACAAATGTTTTTGTAATTTTGGTTTTGAAGATCCTTCTGTCAATTATCAACTTGCTATACCTTCCTCATAATTAACCATATTATAGATAGTGAACATTGGTAGTTAAAT
>QRFB01002941.1:8523-31305 GCA_008931105.1 Oenanthe javanica | reverse complement strand
TCAGGGCTCCTAGATATCACTCCCTACGGACTCAGTTTTTCCTTGTACTAATTTAGATATATTTGTATAGGAACTGAGCCTAATATTTTTGTGTTAGTAGCAAAGAACTAATTTGTTCTTTGGAAGCTAGTTATATTTTTAACTGGGTGTAGCACCCCTCTGGGTTTATATACGAAAGATATATTCCCAGAAATTTGTCTCATTTAATTACTTGCTAATTTTCTTGGGCCTAATTAATTTATCCGGACACACAGAAAATTAGTAGGCAGCTCACCTAAACACTACAAATGGCCAAACCCTCTCTGAAGCAATAATTTATTTATCCGCAAATTCCTAAAAGAATGTAAATTATTGTGAGTATCGTATTCAACCCCCCCCTTCTACGATACTTCGGGACCCAACACACATTAGTTTTTCAAAACTCCCAATTCTTCTATTTGATTTGGAATTTATGAGTTATTGGAGTATACGTTAATTCTGACGGTTTTCGAAGACTCTAAACCTGAGGATTATTCGTCGCACCTGTGTTTAGGGTAACATACATATTAAATATAAAATTTATGATGACATTAAAACAACAAAATAAATTTGAAGTTCTTTCGGAAGCCAGAACAGAGTTTGAGAAACGGAGAAGTGAATAGTGTTTCTGCGGAAAAATAGTTTCGTAAATTCTCGAAACAATTAAAGAGTATTAATTTAATCATTCTAAAATATATTAGTATCATAAAATGAGATTTTAAGTTTTTAAAACGTACGTGGGATGAAAGAAAAGAGAACAAGAATGAGAGATTAAACCGTTGTCAGGAAACTGCGCGATTAATACAAAAACCTTTTTAAACAACAAGTCTTCCACTACACACCACACAAAATTCAATTTTTTCTTTATCATTTCTTCATCTTCAAGAGCATCATCCGAAGCTCTATTTTGGGGAGGGGAGAAAATCATTTTGCTAAATCATTTATTGCTTGATTTAACAGTTTAATAGCTTGAAACGAAGGTATTATCATAACCTTTCTTGTCTTTGATTCTTACACACATCCATTCCCTTAATCTTTAGCTATGATTCAAAGAAGATGAGAATGAATAGTGTTTTCGAAAATGAAATTTTTTATTTCTTGATTCTAGCCATGTTATGGTTTAGTGGATGATTGTTGTAGTGTCACATGTTATGGGTAATATGAAATAAGTTTGGTAAGTCCTAGAAACACATGATTTGATCCATTGATTCTAGAGTTCATTTTTCATACTTGTCTTATTTTTGGAGCTTGAGATTGTGTAATTTTGTATTATAAAGTTTGTTGAGTTGTTGTGTTGCTTGGTTAGGTGAATTGAAGTAGTTAGAAATGGAAAACGTTGTAAACACAAACGTCGCAATGCCCAAATTCTCACTGCTTCTAACTGATCAGGGGACCCGAAGGTGTTACCCCACTTTGCTTGATCTGTTCTTGTTATGGTTGTGTATATGATAGTCTCTAGATCGTTTGAGCACTAATTTTACTTTATTCGGAGTTAGGAGTCAAAAGTTATGACCGATTTACTAAAGGTATCGCGTAACTTAGAAACCGTGTTAATAATCAACTTTGAGACAAAAATTGAAGTAGCTAGTGCTTACTTTCATGTGAAACTTTTATCTAAGATACTAGAGATGTCAAGGATGACTCCACAGAAAGATTCGAGTTAATTGGATTAAACTTCAATTTACTAAAAATGCTAGTAGTTGGGTGTTTAAAGTGTGAATTACTAAAAAGTGACTAAGTGCTTATCGTCACTATAAAACGTATAGATAAGTTGAACTTCGAGACTTAATTCCTATAGAAGTTATATATGAAAGTTGTTAAGGGATAACATGAGAACCTGACGAGCTAAAGATGTAGTTTAAATTTTATAATTACGAGGTACCTATGAAGTCACGAAAGTGAGCATAAGTCAATAAATAGTATATAATTCTAAGTACTAATTTGAGATTTTGTGCTTAATTCTTAGAGTATCGTCAAGGAACGGAAACCAACCAACCCTGTAAGAACTCTAGGCAAGTTTTCGAACCTTTTTACCTTTTGACGATTACTGTTCATAAAGAGGTTTTGTTGTGTTATGGAATTTACTTTCTTACAAACATACATACATGTCTGTGTTGTTTACTATACTTTACTTGTGATTACTTATCAACTCTGAATCTTATAAAGTTAGAGTGTGTATAAGTAGAGAATGAGGAGTGTTCTAAGAGTTGAGTTTCAGAGTCGTGTTCGAGGTTTTGACCGGGAGTTAGGGTGTGAGTTTCTGACAGTTTATCAACAAAGTCTGGAGAACTTTTCTTCGGAAATGTTTTGTATATTATCAAATACTAAAGACATATTTTGTTAAATATCCATTAAATCTTTAAAGTTTATTTATTTATTGAAATATTTTTAATGAGAGGTTAAATATTATTCAAATAATTACTTAACCTTCGGGAAATTATTTAGAGTTATTCAAATTGGATCTAAAACCTTTTGAAAATGATTTAACTATCCAACAATCATTCTGAGAACTTTGGTGATTTTAAAACAACTCTCTGGTCGTGTGATTTTGAAAACTTCTTGTATGAGAAATATTTGAGCAAAAAGAGATTATTTGACTATAAGTCAACATGTGCATATAAGATTACTTTCTCATAATTCTCAGAGGTAATCAATCATCTGGTATTGAAATCTGAAAAGAGAATGAGATGTGTTTTTGGACTGAATTCAATTTCCTTCCAATCAAATTATTCAATCGGACTGGAGTACTGGTCAAAGTCGACGTGCTTGCATGAAGCATTATATGTATGAAGTGTAAGAGATGCCGGAAAGGTATGCCATCAAGTATACTTTGGCCCGAATGCTGTCAGGGTGACGCCTATCGGTGGATCATCGACTACTAGTAGAAGAGTAGAAAAACAGATATGTCCCTCGGAGATGCAATTGTGGGCGACTGATCACAGACCTACATTGTCACTATAAATTACTCCAATGAAAGTCCATTCTTCCCAATTGATATTTGACATTAACACTATAATATAAGCCTAGGTGCTAAGTTATCGATAGTGTTGATGAGAGTCGAGAAATCGTGTTGAGCATTCTATAGTGTTGTTGAGAGTTAAGAAATTGTGTTGTGCATTTCATAAGTTTTTTGAGCTGCTTATTTATTTAAACATATGGTGTATAGTAAATTTTAGATTTATATACTGTCTTTTATATTGAGATAAATTATAGGTTATTATTGTTAAACTGCTGTGATGTTTTAAATTATTACTGGGCTATAGTGGCTCACTCTTGCATTGTTTTGAATTTCTAAATACAACAGATAGGTGTGATGGCTCACACATTTCGGACTGCCCGCCAAAGCACAAGGGCAAGGGGCTCCTATGAGAGAGGGATGTCTTATATTCCAGAGTTAGACATGATCAGCTTGATAGAATTTCAGCTTTTGATTGTCAGAATTATTTATAAGTACCACCTATGTTAAGAGTTATAAATTGACTTTTAAGCTTCCAACATAGTTTCAAGTAGAAACTGCTATAGGGGCAAAAACTAATGTGTGATATTCTTGGAATGTAAATAACTAGCAATTATCAACTGTTAATGTATATGTTTCGTTTTCTGAGACTATGGCTCGGGTAAGTGTTGTGTTTAAGGGGGTCACTATAGTTGATAATTTTATTGTGAATCAGAGATATATGTGATTAGGAACAGAGATTGGACTGTGACGGCCTAGATCTCCGACCCCGGATTACATCCTAGGGGAGGGGAATAGCATGATGAGCAAGGTAGTAATACTGAGGGGATAAATCTGAGGAACCTACGAGAAGAAGAGATAGATGAAGAGGACGATGATTATAATGAATTTGATGATGAAGAATATGAGGAAGAGGAGTATGAGGAAGATAACCAGGATAAGGAGCAGTGCCAAGGAGAAGGCCAGAACTAGATGAATGAATTTATTGTTCTTTTGAGGCAAAACCTTCAGAACTAACAGCCACCGGGCCCTCGAAATACATTGGCCAATTCCTTTAGAGCATTTAAGTCATTGAAACCCCCAGAGTTCTAAGGGACAACATACCAAGTAGAAGCGAAGGCCTGGCTGAAAGCGATGGAGAAGTCATTTGAGATTTTGTGAGTTGAGGAAGGGCAGAAGACAATTTTTGCCACTTATCTCCTGAAAGGAGAGATAAACTTTTGGTGGGAAGCTAAGAAGAATTTAGAGGTTGTAGGAGTAGTGACATGGGTGAGGTTCTCCGAACTATTTATGGAGAAGGATTACCCTAAGTTCATGGAGAATCATATGGAGTTAAAGTTTTTAGGCCTCAAGCAGGAAAATTTATATATTGTTGAGTATGAAGCGAAATTTACGGAGTTGTTGAGGTTTGTGCCGGATTTTGTAAATTCGGACGAGAAGAGACCGATGAGGTTTCAACAGGGATTGAAACCATGGATCCAGAATAGGGTCACAGTGTTAGAGTTGACCGACTACGCTAAGGTAGTAATGAAGGCTATCATTGTGGAGACTGGAAGCGAACAGACCGGGAGAGAACGGGAGGGAAAGCAAAGAAATGAGAAAAGCTAGAAGGGAAGTGCAGGGAGCGTGAGTGCTCCTAGTAAGTTTAATAAGAGTCAGGAATCACAGGATGGTAGGAGCTCGGGATTCCGAAAGATTAGGAGGGGAACTGTTAACCAGGGCGGCAGGCAGACCGGAGTGCCCTCCTCCAACCCCTCGAGACCCTCACTGCCAGACTGCAAGATGTGTAAAAAGAAGCATACAGGGCCCTGCGACCTTCAGAACATAAGATGCTATAAATGCAACCAGCTAGGACATTATTTGTTAGGTCCAAATGTGTTGTAGAGGGGGGTGAATACAACTTTTCAACTTTATGAAGCAATAAATACTTTGTAATAAATGGACATAATGATTCAAGGAATATATGTCTTATATATAACTTGAAGGGGTTGCTACAACATTCATTACAATAGTACAACAGAAGTAAAGAGGGTAGTAAATGATACTAAGCTCTGTGAATACTCTCTCTCTTTTACAAGTGTTTCTCTCAATATTGCTCACTTCTTTAAAATGTTACACGAGTACTTCTATTTATACTACTTCTAATCTATGACTTGTAGTCTTCAACAGATAAGATATGAGTGGCCCAATGTTGTCACGTAAATCTTATCTTGTCTTGAAAGCTTGGAAATAACCAACCAGATGATGCCATGTGTCATGTTGAAACTGTCCTCTATGTAGAACTTCTACATAGGAATTTCTACTTGGGCTATGTAGAACATCAAGTAGAACTTCTACATGGGAATGTTCTACTTACACTCTATCTCGAATATTTAAGTAGAACTTCTACATAGGAATTTCTACATAGGCTCTATCTCGAATATTCTAAGTAGAACTTCTACATAGGAATTTCGAGATAGAAATGTTCTACTTGCAGAATTTCTACTTGGCTTTAAGTAGAAACTTATCTAGAATTTCTAGATAGAAATTTCTACTTAGGTTCCCTTGAAAGTACTTAGAGAAATTCTGTGCTTCAACTAGAAAATTCAATGCAACATCTTGAGCTTGTGATTTCTTCTTGTCTTCTATATTCTTCAACAAGCTCTTGAACATGGATCTCTATTACTGACATAAACTTGCTATCAATGTCCTGACACTTGATGCAATGGTCTGGTTCATAAGTGACTAGTCTTGATAGGGTTCTTGCTTCTGAATAGATTACCATATTCAGTTAGTAATGTGGCTTTCCAATTGTCGCTTTCCTGCTTCTTCACTTGAAATCAATTAGTCTTATTGATACTAATTGTTATGATCTTGATTCTTTAAGTTACACATCACTGAGGCATGAACAACTTTGACTTGAACTTCTTCCAGTGATTTCATCTTTGATTGATCATAATTAACCATGTTAAATTGTATCAATTACCTTGTCTTTAATTTGTATTGATTTCTTTGTGACTTCTTATTCTTGATTGTCTTCCGGTTAAGTATCTTTTCTTTAGTTGAGTTACATTAGATATTGTGTTACAAGTTTAGACACTCTGCCTTTCATTATTCAAGCAACTGCCTCAGTGCGATGTCGATCTGCTTCAATTGTGAGAAACCAGGGCACATGGCTAAGGACTGTAGAGCCCCTAAACAGACATTGTCGAGGCAAAGTGGAACTGTCTCCAACAGAGCACCTACTGCCAGGACTTTTAATATGACTGTGAAGGATGCCATGGGGGACACTAACATAATTACAGGTACACTATTACTCAATTCTGTTCATGCTAATGTTTTATTTGATTCTAGAGCTACCAAGTCTTTTATATTTAAAGATTTTGCCTATAAATTGATACTTAGGGAAGAACCTTTAATAGAACTCTTACGGGTAGAAATAGCTAACCGAGATATTATTCATGTCTGCCTAGTATATCTAAATTGTGAAATGGAATTAGAAGGATGACACTTTTATGCATATTTAATTCCTTTTAAGCTAGAAGAATTTGATGTTATATTGGGAATGGATTGGTTAACGAGTAATAAGGCTCATCTGAATTGTGAAGGGAAGAAGGTTAAGCTCAAAATCGCAGGAGAAGGAGAAATCAGGTTTAAGGGACATCGACAGACCAAGAAATTTTTTAGTATGATTCAAGCAAAGAGATTGTTGCATTAGGGGTACGAGGCTTATTTAGCCTATGTGATGGATTCAGATAAGAGAGTACCCAATCTAAGGGATATCCCAGTAGTGAAAAAATTTGAGGATATGTTTTTAGAGAACCTTCCCGAATTACCACCCGACCGAGACATAGAGTTTTCAATTAATTTAGCGCCAGGGACCGCACCAGTTTCGAAGGCCCTATACCGGCGAGCTCCTGTCGAGATTAAGGAATTAGCTATCCAGTTGCAAGATTTATTAGAAAGAGGAATGATAAGACCTAGTGTGTAACCCTGGGGTGCACCAGTGTTATTTTTAAAGAAGAAGGACGACAACATGAGATTATGTATCGATTATCGGGAATTAAACAAGTTGACCATTAAGAACAAGTACCCACTGCCAAGGATATATGATTTGTTTGATCAGTTGAAAGGCACTGTTTACTTTTTGAAGATTGACCTGAGAACCGGATATCACCAACTGAAGATTAAACCGGAAGATGTGCCGAATACATCATTCCGCATAAGATATGGACACTATGAGTTCTTGGTGATGTCATTCGGATTAACCAACATGCCAGCCGCTTTTACAGATTTAATGAACTGAGATTTGAAAAAGTATTTGGACAAATGTGTCATAATATTCATTGATGATATGTTAGTCTACACCAAAACAGAGGAAGAACACACAGAACATTTGAAGCTAATTCTAGAGATACTGAGGAAAGAAAAGTTATACGCTAAATTTTCAAAGTGCGAGTTTTGGTTGAAAGAAGTGAAATTCTTAGGGAATGTGATAAGTAGTGAGGAAGTGTTGGTCGACCCCTCCAAGATAGAAGTTTTTATGAATTGGGAGAGACCGACTACCCCAACGGAGGTAAGAAGTTTTGTGGGATTAGCAGGTTACTATAAGAGATTCGTACATGATTTTGTTAAGATAGCTGCCCCATTGACTCTACTTACCTGCAAGATAGAGAAGTTTAAGTGGACAGAGAAGTGTGAAGAGGGTTTACAAGTGCTAAATAGAAGGTTGGTGACAACCCCAGTGCTGGCACTACCTGATGATAAAGGAGATTTTGTGATTTACAGTGACACATCTCATAAGGGATTAGGCTGTGTGCTAATGCAACACGGCAAGGTAATTGCATATGCGTCCAGATAGTTGAAAGAATATGAGATGAGATACCCCACCCATGACCTAAAGTTGGCAGCAATAGTCTTTGTACTGAAGATTTAGAGACACTTCCTGTGTGGGGAAAATGTGAGATTTATACAGACCATAAGAGCCTTAAGTATATCTTCACCCAAAAAGAGCTAAATCTGAGACAGAGGGGATGGCTAGAGCTGATTAAAGATTATGACTGTTCGATAAATCATCACCCCGGTAAGGCCAATGTGGTGGCCGATGAATATTTTAACAGAAATTGAAAATATTTAATCAAGATTTAAATACCATTAAATCTCCTTTTAAATAATAATTAATAGTGAAAAGGATTAAATATATTTAATTACTTTAAATAATATTTTATTCAATCAAAATAATATTTTAATTATTTTAAAAGATATTAACTCATAATGAATAATAATTATCCATTATTAAACAATATAAAAATATATTCCAAGGAGGAGTTCCTTGATTAACAATGACTAACGTTGCGAATTTATTATACTACTCCCGGTCAACTATCGAATACGAAAGATATAACTCGATACTCCAGCAATTATCCCTAACTACTTCCTATACGAACTCTAACTTTTCAAGAAGTTCAGAGTCATCAAATGATCAATTAGGAAGGGGTGAGAATTATTTTCAATAACAAGGGTATGAATAATTCAAAACACCACAAAATTTTATAATCGAAAAACTTTTTATAAAGTCAAAGATTTCAAGAAATCTTGCATAAACAACAATCAAAATATTATTATACAGAATAAAAGAATGGAGTTAGAAATCTTGCCTGGTGTCCATGATGCATTTCCAAAGTTCCACTTGTAATCCAGAAGTTCTATTAATAGATATAATAATCTAGATTAGTTCTCTTTATCAAGAAAACTAGGTATACTACTAATAAGCATAACCGAATTCGTTAACTAATTACAAGATTTTTTTTATAACCTTTAGACTATATTATGCTAGGACGTCAATATTAATCCACAAACATATATCCAGTCCAATTATGGTCATTACAACTTGTACTTAGTCGTTTTATTAACTCTTATTTTACCCGATATTTCACCTCTTTGGGCCCACTTTAGCTTCGTAATATTATCTTATCAATGATTTTTAATCAAGTTCTTTACACCACCATGTAGTTATGATATTACTTAAAAACTTTCATTACTTGGCCGACTCGAAACAAGTCATCTATCATGCTCGAAATCGTCTCCCAAAACGGTTGTTGCACTATTTTCTTATGTTCATTTCACTTAATATCCTGTTTTCTAGAATTTTTAATAAAATGGAAATTAATCATTTTGACACGATTTATTTTCTGAGGTCTTCTATGATTATCAAGGAATCTCTCATAAAAGTTTCAAAGCCAACCAAAAAATTTAGCCACGTGAAATAACACCTCAAACTTAAGCCTATGCCCAACTTGTCGTCCATGCGCTACCCGCACTTAAACGATCATAAATCCTTAACCGTTAACTTTTTTAATGCGATTCTTTCATAGGAATAAATTATAGAATTACTAATTCATTACCAAATCAAAACTTGTCTAAAACATAAACATACCATCTAAGAACAGGGCCCCAAAACAGTGACTCCATAATTGACATTTCTGAGAATTACTATTACACAACTTGCACTCTAGTAATTTTAATAAATCAGATTTTTATCTTTTTAATCCGAAATATTTTTCTAGATCATTCCTGATAACTCTAGTATTTTAATTAAAAGTTTCATATTTTATTAAGCCTCCTAGCTAGTCCAATCATAGCTTCAAAGTTGGATAAAAATAGAATTTTAATTTTCGGCGCTATCGTTACTAAATCGGCCATAAATTTTGACTCGTAACTCCGAATGATTCAAAATTGGCGCGTAAACGATCTAAAGATTATCTACTATTTAGTAATCCCAGCCATGTGCCCAGACCAGAGGAAAACTATTCCCAGATTTTTTGGACAGTGGGCAGCAGAACGGGAAGAAAAAAATGGGCATGGTATCGTTTGTAAACTCGTCGTTTTTCATTTATACTCTACACCAATTCAACCAAGAAGCAATACCAACCTCCTCATTCAACCATATACTACAACATACATCAACTTCACGTAATTTAAACTAACCAAGCTTATGAAATAAGATCTCAAAATTAAATTAACAACCCATGCATTTCTATGACCAACCAAGCTTAATCTATATTACCCATAACATGTATAAGCTATAACAATCATCAACCAAGCCAAAGAAAACCTTAAATCAAAGAAAATAAAATTTTATTTTCTAGAACACTATTCATGTTTTTGGTGTTTTTGAATCATTGCAAGTGTTTTGATGGATGAAATGATGTAGGATTCAAGACTAACCAAGGGGTGGTTCATACCTTCGATTCGAACTAAACCATGAAGCAAACAAGCAAGAAATGATCAATCTATGAATTTTTCTTTCCTTCCTCCTAGAAAATTCTGCCAAGAGCTCTTGAAATGGGGGAGATGAACTCTACTTTTCTAATTCTTGATAAGGTGAACTACTTGGCTTATTTTAATCTTATTACCCATGTTATTAGCTTAGTTGACTTAGTCAATTACATGGCTTCTCTCACACACCATTCTAATGCAAGTACTTGAATCTTTATTTGTTTTTTTTATTTAACAAAATTTCGGCCCTTTAATTTATTAGGCAGTGATTTGATTTTTTGTTTTTGTAACGATTCGCGATGATGAAATTAATCCCTAACTCGTTCTGGGAATCTTAATATATTTATTATCAGTTAAAAACATTATTTATCAACTAATATCATAGAATACTATTCCTTACTCTATTTTATGCTCCATGTATTAATTCTAGAGTTCTCATCATCAATTTTGATTTCTGATGTAGTAACTAATCGCTTATTAATCTGAATATTCCGTTGAATTTTGGGATCATTCCGAGTTTGGATGAAAATGACTATTCTCCTTGGATTATTATTAATCCTAGATACTGCATGAATTAATCCTTTAATCCTTGACTTCATTTGGGATATCCAACGATATAATAATTAATCGTTTATTCATAAAATAATAAAAAAATTATCCAAAAATCTTAATAATACCAACCGTCAGAAATACAGGTTATTACATTTTCCTTCATCTTTCTGTATAGGGATCCCTTCAAAATCTTGTCATCCTCAACCCTGTAGTCTAGTTGGCTTGCAAGATAATTTAATTCCAGATTGGGCAGTTTGTCCAACTCTTGACTGATATCAATACATTTTTCTCTGCCTTCCATGTCCTTGTAAATCATCATATATAATGGTTTATGAAGTACCTTCCTTCCTTCAGGGTTCCAAATCTTGATTCTATCATCCTTTTCTTCTTGAAGAGGTGCCTCCCTGATCTTTTTCATCCTTTTCAGAATGACTTTACCTAGCTCTTCAGTTAAATAATACTTCCTGTTGAGCATGATGTAAATCTTCCTTAAGGTGCCATAGCCTTGTTCCATGACTTGATCAAATGTGAAAATTGAATGTGATTCATCTTCATAGTCAATGTGAAGTAAATCTACATCCATATTCCTTTGTCCTTTAATTGCAGTCATTCCCTCAATTTTGATTGAAACGAAATTTTGAGGTTTAGATTTGAACACCTCTATTTCCTTGGATTGACCACTGCCAGATGCTTGACTTTGAGAATATGTCTCCTTTGTCTTCTATTCTTTAGCCACTTTTTCGTCAACCACAAGTTCCCTTTTAACTCTAGAAGTTTTAGGTTTTTCTGCAAGCTTCTTTGCTCTTTGTTTCATTGTTTGTCTCTTATCACCTTCTTTCCTCCTGGATTCTCTAATTACTCTATCCTCATCAAATTCTCTTTGCAGTTGGATGGCTAGTTCTTCTTATGCCTTTTCTTGTTGCTCCCTTTCTCTTCCACCAACAACTATTGCTCGGCTCAATAGTTTATCACCTCCACTCATGACAAATTTCTTCTTTCCTTCTTCAATTAAAATACATTTTCTTTTTCTGTCACCAGGTTTTGAACTATCTTCTTCCATCCTTATATCTCATTTCTTCACATCTTCAAAAATTTCTGGCATTAAGACGATTGGCTTTTGTGCATCAATTTATTTATTTTTGTTGACAATTGAGTCAAATTATTTTACAATTTGTTGAGCCAATGCCTTCTTTGGATCTCTCTTGTAAATAATATTGTCTGTGTTCTTGATAACATTTTCAATTTCTACAGCTTCAATCTCTCTTTTTCCTTAACTCCTCATCCTTCTCCCCCTTTTTGTTATCAGCAACAAGCCATTCTTCCAAGGATTGAGAAATAAGAAGGCTTTCCAAGAATCTGCTCAGAATTTTGATTTGAGTGACCTGATTCTTCAAAATATTTTCCATGCTAACTTTCATGGCAGTCACTTTGTTATCCAATTTCACAACTTTGTCCTTGGCTGTAGACTCAGTATCAAGCCTTTGCTTGATTCTTGTCATCATGGTGACACTGAGCCTAGAGTCAATAGTAGAGTCAAAGCGTGTCCGTGCACTATCAATATCTTCCCTAATATTATTTAGTTCATACTTGGAACTTGTGACATGCATCTTTTGAATTTTCAAATTATCTCTGTAGAAGTTGAGAATTCTTCTATGTACAGGATCCTCTACATTTGTTTTAGCCATAAACCTCCTGTAGTGTGAAACTATGGCTCTTTCAGTGTCAGCCAAGCTAGTTTCATCACTAGCCATTGCAGGCTCCAACAACATAACATCAGAATCATCTTCAAAATCTTCAGGGTTTATATGAGACACATCACCAGGCTGTCTTGCCAAATTCTCCTTGCCACTCCTGAATTGTTCTTCTGTTTGCACCAATCCTAACATCTTCTCAACCTCTTGATTTGTGGTTGCTGCCAATTCTTGGTAGTGTGGATCCTCATGTTGAAATGTGTCACAATCAAAATTAAATTCAATCTCATCATCCACCTCCATGTGGGCATCTGCAACTCCTGCAGGAACTCCATGTTCTCCATCACCTTCATCTCCCCCTAACTCCAACCCCAACTCTCAGGTGAGTTCAGCTACCAACTGTTCAGTTTTAGAAGTTGATGCTTCATGAAATAGTGAACAAGGTTTTTCTCTATTCTTTTCTCTATCACTCTCTTCTCTCTGTTTTTGCATCAGGATCTCATCATGGATTCTCACATCTCTCTCACAATGTTCTCCTTTTGCATCACCTACTAAGGTGGAACTCTCTTTGCTCACACCCTCTCCTTTTACCTCATTAGAAGAAATTGAGGGCCTCTCATTCACATTCTCTCCTTTTGCCAAGGTATGAAAACCTTGCCCCTCAAACACCTCACCCACTCCACTCAATCCTAAAAGTGTATTGGGTACTTGAATTGTTTCAACAGATGGTTCATTAATTGGAATTCAGGTGTCAATCGATGAATGAGAAATATTCATCGATTGATGAATATCAGTTGATTAGAACTCGTCAATGGATGTGTAAGGATATCCATTGATGGAAGGAACTAGTCAATGGATGTTGGAAATTATCAGTTAATTGAGTAATATCCATTGACTTGGGAGAATTTACAATGTTTTCCTAATCAACCTAGGTGTTAACCTTATTTGGTGATTGATGTGAGAGTGTTAGCTCCACCCTGAGTTGTAAAGAGGGTGAATTTGAAACATTGAAGTTATACATTATCAATGTTTCTGAAGAAATAGATTTGGAAAGAGATTGTGGAGGTGAAATAGATAGTGAGTGGGGTTGTGCCTCAGGAAAAGTCTGAGACACATCAAAAGAAGAAGCTGAAGACTCTACCAAATTTTTATTTGGCTTTGCAAGAGTGTGTGATCCCTGTGCATTTCTACTATCCTTCTTTCTCCTTTTATAGGGTTGAACTATTTTGTGTCCCTTACTCCCATCAATTAGTCCTGGTTGAGACCTCTTTTCAATAGATACACCTTGTTGAGAAGGTGCAACTAGGGATATGTTTAAATCCTTTATCACAGCCTCAATCTTTTGAGAGATTGGGTTGGTGGTTGGCTGGACAATCTCACCCTTTCCTACCAATCTTTTGAGAGATTGGGTGGGTTGATGTTTTTCCAGTTCCCTCACCCTTATGGACCACCTTCACACTCCCCTCAATTTTTTTTCTTTTCTTGGTTTTTACAATAGTAGTTTTTGGGAAACTACTAAGGTGGTTTGTTTAGATTTGGGTTTAAAAGGTTGTGCAACTTGGGTAAGAGGGCTGGGGGCATTTCTAACTCCCTCCATTGTTGCAGAAGGCAAGGAAGTAGGTATTTCTACCCGTAGATAAGGAATGTTATGAGTTTTGAGAAATACATGTACAAAAGGAGGATAGATGAGGAACAACATACTATGTAAGTTGATTATCACCAAATCCTTGAATACACTTTTGTTTTGAGTCCAGGGCTCTATTGTCTCCATTTCACCTATGATCTCATACTCTCCAATAGAGGCATTAATCAACAACATAAAGAATCTAGCAAAATAGATGTTGTTCTTTCTAGATGATTTATTTCCTAATTTAGTAGTTAATTCATTTAGGACCAGTGTACTAAAATCAAAGTATTTATCAAATAGGATTGAATAAGCAATTTCTTACATTCTTGTGGTAATTGCATCAAAATTACTTATTTTTTCTAGAAAATACTTTAATAATAGCATCAAAGAAGTAAATCCATTCTTTCCTAAGATTCTTCCTAACAATTTCACCTAAACTGGCTTCATTATTAGCATAATTAACAGTGGCTAGCATATTCCTAATTTCTTCATCAGTTGGGGATTTTTCACAGTTATTAGTAGGAATATCTAGACATGCTGAAATAGTAGCACTAGAGATGGTGTAACAGTTACCTTTGCAGGTATATGATATTACCTTACCAGCATGTGATACCTCTGCAGAGTTCCATAGTTCTTCAACAAAAGAGCACACGATGGTGGGTGCTTCACTGAGAGCCTTGGATATCTTACATTCTCCCAGAAATCTCATCAATGGATGGAAGTCAGTAGGAGCATCATCAACTGGCAGGCATGCTGTGAAATTGTTCTGCTCATAGATGAATCCCGTTGATGGATAAATCTTCTTTTGGGGTGCCATTGATGGTTCTTAACAAAGTGAGTTAGAAAGAAGCTTGGAGAAAATGAGTAAAATCACCTTAAGAGTTCTTGAGAGAGAGAGAATTAGAGATACAGAGTTTATATATAGAGAATAAAATAGCAAGTGAGATTGAAACAGGAATTGGAATTTCTATTTATACTTTTGAGATTAAAATGACTTGAATAGTCAGTTTAATTAAAAATATAACCGTTAAAAGACAAAAAGAATTAAAGTAAATTACTCTAAATGGCAATCGATAGATATATTTATCTGTTGACAAATAAAGTAAAGAATCAATGGCTATAATTTGATCAATGGATGTGTAAAATTGTAGAAATTCTATTACCATCGATGGGTAATTAAATCCATTAATTCAGAAAATATTAATTCATCGATCGATAAGCAATTACCAGGGTAATTATCTGTCGATAGATAAATATCCATCGATAGGTATATATTTTATCAGTTGGTCAAATATATCCATCGATAGCTGCAGAATATCCATTGATAATAAACACAGTTATCAATTGATCACTTTATTTCAACAGATAAATGTGAACAATGGCTGCTTTGAGAAAAATAAGTGACTTAGCAAACATTTAGGGTTGAGCAAAATTAAGCATACCTAATTCACAGACTAATCTATTAAAACTAGATTCATCTAGAGGTTTGGTAAAAATATCTATAAGTTGTTCACTAGGGAAAAAATGTAATTCAACTGTACCATTCATTACATATTTTCTAATGAAATGATACCTTATGTCAATGTGTTTGATTCTGGAATGTTGTACAGGATTTTCTGTTTTTGCAATGGCACTTGTCTTATCACAAAAAATAGGAATCTTGTTCATGTTGAACCCATAGTCAAATAATTGATTCCTCATCCACAATATTTATGCACAGCAACTTCCAGCAGCAACGTACTCAGCTTCTGCAGTTAAAGTTGATATTGAGTGTTTCTTTTTGCTAAACCATGACACAAGTTTGTTCCTAGAAATTGATAGGTGCTTGTAGTATTTTTCTTGTCTATTTTGCAACCTGCATAATCTGCATCTGAGTAGCCTATTAGATTAAAACCAGAATCTCAAGGATACCAAATACCTAAATTTGATGTACCCTTGAGATATCTAAAAATCCTCTTAATAGCCACCAAATGAGATAGTTTAGGATCGGCATGAAACCTAGCACACAAACATACAGAGAACACTATGTTTGGCCTACTAGCAGTTAAGTATAGAAGTGAGCCTACCATGCCTCTATAACTTGAAATGTCTATTTTAGCTTCCTTATTATTTTCAATTCAAGTTTAGTGGAAGTGGCCATGGGAGTTTTTGCAGAAGAACATTCACTTAAGTCAAATTTCTTCAATAAGTCATGAATATAATTTGTTTGATTTATAAAAATTCCATCATTAACTTGTTTTACTTGCAAACCAAGAAAGTAAATAAGTTCTCCCATCATGCTTATTTCATACTTACTCTGCATTAATTTGGAAAACTTTTTGCATAGTCCTTCATTAGTTGAGTCAAAAATAATGTCATCCACATAGATTTGAACAAGAATAATTGAGCCATTAAAATTTCTACAAAATAGAGTTTTATCAACAGTACCTCTTGTGAAGTGATCCTCAATGAGAAACTGAGATAAGGTGTCATACCAGGCCCTTGGTGCTTGTTTCAAACCATAGAGTGCTTTAAGTAGATAGTAGACAAAGTCAGAGAAATTTGGATCTTCAAAACCAGGAGGTTTTTCCACATAGACTTCCTCTTCTAATTCTCCAATCAAAAATGCATTTTTTACATCCATCTGGTAGACCTTGAAATTAGCATGTGTAGCATAAGCTAGAAAGATTCTGATTGCTTCCAGCCTTGCAACTGGTGCAAAAGTTTTATCAAAATCAATTCCTTCTTATTGTGAGTATCTCTTTACCACAAGCCTTGCCTTATTTCTAGTCACAGTACCAATTTCATCCATTTTGTTTCTGAATACCCATTTTGTACCAATTACAGATCTGTCTTTTGGTTTGGGCACCAGCTTCTATACTTTATTCCTTTTAAATTGATTGAGTTCCTCTTGCATAGCTAAAACCCAATCAGGATCCATGAGAGCATCTTCAACTCTTTTAGGTTCTTCTTGAGATAGGAAGCTTCTATACAGACACGCATTCAGAGTAGTACTTCTTGTTTTGACACCATCTTCTGCATTTCCAATAATTAATTCAAATGGATGGCTTTTTTCTATTTTCTTTGTGGTGGAAAATTTTGCCTTGATGATGAAACTTCATGATAATTGATATTGTACTCAAACTGATTTGAATTTGAGGTTTGATTTTGAAACCCTTCCCCTGAATTGGATACCCTTGATGTAGAATGTTGATTATCCATTGAAAAATTATCAGTTGATGCATTATCAGTCGATGGATGTCTGTCAACTGATAAATTATCCATTGATGTTGTGACACCAACTGATATTGGGTTTCTGAGTACTTGTGAATTTATGATTTCCACTTCTTCATCATCATCTACACCATTTGGTTCATTCTCAAATTGCAGTGTCTAATGATTTCCTTCATCAAACAAGCCTTGAATCTTTTTATCATCAAATACTACATGTACAGATTCCATAACAATGTATAGTCTAAGATTATAGAATCTATAGGCTATGCTTCATAGTGCATACCTAACAAATATAGCTTCATCGGCCTTGGCTTCAAATTTTCCTAGGTTTTCACCTTGATTCTTTATAATATAGCATTTACAGCCAAAGACCTGAAGAAATCCCACTTTTGGCTTTTTGGCTTTCTTGATCAATTGATAAAGTGTCTTTCCTTGAGCTTGATTAACTATGAAGAGGTTTTGAATATAACATGTTGTATTAATGGCATCAGCCCAGAAATATGTTGGTAATTTAGCATCTTCCAACATAGTTCTAGCTGCTTCAATCAATGTCCTATTTTTTTTTCCTCAACTACCCCATTTTGTTGAGGTGTCATTGGTGCAGAGAAGGTGTGTATGATTTCTTTAGATTCACAGAACTTCTTTATTGTGGAATTCTTAAATTATGTTCCATTGTCACTCCTTATTTTCTTTACATCTAATCCAAGACTTTTCTCAACTTCTTTGATGTGCTTAATGTTGAGATCACTTACTTCATCTTTTGAATGTAGAAAATAAGTCCATAAGAATCTTGAAAAGTCATCCATAATGACTAGAGCATACTTCTTCTTTGCAATGGACATGATATTCACAGGACCAAACAAATCCATGTGTAATAACTCAAGTGGCTTCTCAATTGATGATTCCAAGTTTGACTTGAATGATGTCTTCCTTTATTTTCCTTTCTAACAGGCATCACATAGTCCATCCTTAATAAATTCCATTTGTGGTAAACCTCTCACTTGATTTTTCTTGACCAACTGATTCATGACTTTGAATTTAAGTGAGCTAATTTCTTATGCCATAGCCAACGTTCATTTGTACTTGCCTTAGAGAGAAGAAAAGTCATTGAATCTGCACTTGTTGAGTTAAAGTCAGCTATGTAAACATTTCCTTTTCTATTCCTAGTCATAACTAGGATTCCATCTTTCTTGTTGGAAATTATGCATTCTTCAGTTGTGAAACAAAATTTGTTTCCATTGTCACATAGTTGACTTATGCTTAACAAATTGTGTCTTAAGCCATCAATTAATACAACAGGTTCAATGATGATATTCTCTTTTGAAATCAAGCCATATCCCATGGTATATCTTTTGTTGTCATCTCCAAAAGTTACTCCAGGGCCAACTTTTTCCTCAAACTTTATGAGCAGGGATTTATCTCCAGTCATATGTCTTGAACACCCACTGTTCAAGTACCAAAGATTTTTTCTTTTACTCTGCACACATCCAAAAACAATCAAGTTGATTTTGGTACCCAAGTTGCCTTGTGTTCTTTCTTATTAGTTGCTACTTTTGGTTTGGTTTCCAACTTTTATACCTTTGCTTTATGTGATTTTACTTCCACTTTAACCTTAGGTGTTGGTTTCCTCACCTCAGGATTCTTAGTGTTAATACTAGGAATATTCATGCTTGCAGAATTAGAGAAATTCGGAGCATGAAAATTGTTGTGTACATTTCAGGGCATAGCAGGCTTATTCATGTTGGAAAATGCAAGATATGGATTAAACATATAAGGCATTGATGCATATTGAGCATGAATAATGTTAGGAATTATGAGTTTTGATGATAACAAATTACTTAAAATTTCAATAGTGATTTAAAATTCATTGTAACTGGTCGATGGATATGTGTCTTATAAATATCCATCGACTAGGAAACCAGTTATCAGTTGAAGCTTGTTTATCAACTGATAAACTGGATTGTAGCATTTGATTCATGTTTCATTATCAATTGATTGTATTGCCTCGATGGATGCTGTGAAGTAGTCGACTGATGTTATTGACTTCAATTTATAGCTTCTCAACTGATGTGAAGAATGGCTGATCAATTGTAAATATTCTAAGTCAGAATTCTCACAAGTGAAGTGATCAACTGATATTGGAGTCGATGGATGAAGACACTACTCAACGGATAAAAGCTATCAACTGATACAAGTCATCAACGGATAAAGGCAATCAACGGATAAGGGATCATCAATGGATATGGAGTCGATGGATAACTCAAATAGCCATCGATTCAATAACTGATAAATGGATATCTTATCCATCGATGGATGAACAAATGAGAATCAACTGATATGCTTAACAGCATTTATTAGTTGATTAAGGTTTCCCAATTTAGTTAAAGACAAGGAAAAAGGAAACTGTGCAGAAACTGAATCATTGGAAGACAGTCATGTCTGGATTGTGAAGACTTTCAAGGCAACACAGTCTTCAAGGAATGCATCAAGACAAAGATACTTTCAGGACTAGACAGGTCCAAAGAAGACTGTTCAAGTAGCTAATTTCTATTTTCATGTAAACATTGTAAGTTGTAATTTTATAATGTTATCTGTCGATAGGAATTAGTAGTGAAGAAAACCACTATATAGTGGTTAGTAGTTCATTGTAGCAAAGTGTAGAAAAGAAGAAACACAGTGAAAAGATTGTAAGCTCTACTGTGCAGAAACACTTTGTAAGCAGCTTGGTATTTTTACCAAGATTAATTGAAAGCAAAAAAAAAAACATACTAGTGGAAAACCAATCCACTAGTAATTTTTAATATTGTTTGTTATGTTTTCAATATTTTAATTTTTGCATTCTTAGTTCAGTCAGTTTTATATATATACATTCTAGTTGAACAAACTTAAATCCGCAAGAATTTAAATAATTCTTAAATTTGTATTCAACCCCCCCTTCTCCAAACTTAGTGTACTTAAGGGAAAATAAAAAATAACACGAGGATCAACTAACTGAGGGTAAATAGAATTAGAATGCATGTTAGGTATAACATATACATTGGATGTTGTAGGCATATTGGACTTGCATTGCACAGATAAGTGATTCTTACTACCACACTTAACACATATCTTTCTAGGAGCATACTTGTCAGGTGTGTAGTTATTATGCTTCTTTATGCCTGCTTTACCATTTCTATTCTTTTTCTTCTTTTCATTAGGCTTAATATCAGGCTCTATCTTTTCTAACTTTTCCTTCAAGTGATCTTTAGATAAGAAATCTATATTGGCATTTCCAACTTTGATTTGAGATTTAGATGATCTTCCTTCTTTTACAAATTTAACAGGTCTATTAAGCTTGGTTTTTAAAATAAATTATTTAGTAGTTGATGATTCCTCAATCGATAGATAATTATCCGTTGAGATAACATTATCAATCGGTGGATAATCCTTATCAGTTGATTCAGGATTAGCAATCGATTGCTTCTTTTCCAAAGATTGATTTTCATCAATGGCTAATTTCTCAAGAGTCTCAAACATCATGGTGAAAGAATTTTTTCCATGAATGTCATTCATCTTCTTACTAGCTTTACTTGACCTGCTCTATTTGTCAATGGTTCTTAGTTCTTCTTCTAACTTTTATTTCAAGTTTTCTATTTCCTTTTTACACTCAACTAATTCTTTTCTAGCATCTCTGTTTTTTTACCTTGAGTATATCCATTTGCAATAGCTCACTTTCTAGATAAATGTTTCTTTCAATAAAAGATTCTAAGGTTCTCTTGAGCCTAGTGTTCTCTTTGTTTAAAGACTTGAGAGTGACATGCAAATTATACAGTTCATTTGACATTTCAGTAATGGTAATATTGCATTCATCTTTGGATAACTCAGATAGATTTGTAGAAATTACCTGATTGCTAGAAGAACTAGCTTCTTGGTCATCATGATTAGCCATTAGTGCAAGGTTGATGTATTCCTCTTCTTCATAATCATCCTCCGCAGCCCATTCCTTTTTTCTGTTACAAAAGTCTTTTCTCTTTGTTTGAGAAAATCAAAGTACTTCTTTTTATAGTCAATACCATCACTAAACTTTGGCTTCTTCTCCATTTTTGGCTTTCTAAATTCATTAGAAAAATGACTAGCCAATCCACAGTTAAAGCATTTGAATTGAGTCATGTCAACAAGATTTTTTCCTTGTTGATTGTCACTCTTAAACTGAGATCCAGGCCTTTGCATAGGATTCCTCTTGAATTTGAGTTTTGAAAATTTTCTTGATAGAAAAGCCAAATGCTCATCTATTTCATCCATTTCATCCTTGATATGTGACTCATCATCTTCAACTATTTCTTTTCTTTTGCTAGTTGAAGATTCATCATATCTAATACCACTTGCACTATTGTCATGACTTCTTCTTACCTTCTTTGACAGCCACATCTTCATAAGATTCTGTAACTTTCTTATCCTTGACCACCAAGGCAATAAATTTTTCTTTCTTTTGACTTTTCTCAATCTCCTCATCTTGTTGTAGTTTTAACTCATAGTTCTTCAGGATTCCATACAGCTTGTCAAGAATATATTCTTTAAAGTCAGGAGACTGTCTTATAGAAACAATCATTGGTTTCCATTCCTTGGTAAGGACCTCAAGAATTTACGGTTGGTATCTTCAACAACATATAATATTTCATATAGTTTTTGCTCATTCAATAGCTTTTGAAACCTACTATATATGCCATTGATTGTTGCACCACTCTTGAAGTGAAAGGCCTCGTACTTCTGAATCAACAGTTGCATCTTGCTCTTCCTTACTTGCTCAGTGCCTTCACATAGAATTTGAAGAGTATACCAAAATTCTTTAGAGGTTGTACAGTTGATAACATTGTCAAACATATCATTGTCAAGACCATTAAACAAAATGTTCATAGCCTTTTTATCCTTGTGTACTTCCTTTTCATCCTCATCTGTGTATTCACTCAAAGGTTTTGGAATAAGTTTATCTGGTGCTTAAGTACCATCTACATTCACACTTGTAACTATCTTCATGGGCACATGTGGAACTTTTTCTATGCAGTTGGCATTGGAAGTATTGGGTCCTGAAGTATCATAGAAGGGGGGGTTGAATACGATACTCACAATAATTTAAATTCTTTTCGAAATTTACGGATAAATAAATTATTGCTTCAGAGTGGGTTTGGCCATTTGTAGTGTTTAGGTGAGTTGCCTACTAATTTTCTGTGTTTATGAATAAATATTAATGTTCTAGAAAATTAGCAAGTAAAATAAACGAGATAAGTTTTCGGGAATATATCTTTCATATATAAACCCAGAGGGTGCTACACCCAGTTAAAAATATAAATGGCTTCCAAAGAACAAATTAGTTCTTTGCTACTAACACACACAAAAAAAATAAGACTCAGTTCCTATACAAATATATCTAAATTAGTACAAGGAAAAACTGAGTCCGTAGGGAGTGATATCTAGGAGTCCTGAGCATTTTT
>QRFB01002940.1:40122-52043 GCA_008931105.1 Oenanthe javanica | reverse complement strand
ACCAAAATTAAAATTGTATAGTTATATACATATATAAATGACAACTACTCCAATAATTTATTTATATAATTTTATATATCTATTCAATATTAATTTAGAGGATTTGATTTGTAATTAAATTGGTGATACATTTTAAAAATAAGCATGTTCTGCAGCCTAACACGCAAAATAATCTATTGTAAAATTAATTTTTTATGTTCTAATTTTATTAAAAACTATCTTATATATACAGTAAAAAAAACTATCTTATATATAAGTGAAATATTATGTTCTCCATTATATTCATTATGTTTTGCAATGTGATTTTTATATCTTTATTGAACGATTAAATATATTTTTTGACTTCATNTATATAAGTGAAATATTATGTTCTCCATTATATTCATTATGTTTTGCAATGTGATTTTTATATCTTTATTGAACGATTAAATATATTTTTTGACTTCATAAAAATTAATTTATTCAAAAATTAATTTTTATTACACTTAAGTGTTATTATAACATTATACAAGTAAAATATTGTATTCTACATTATGTTTTGACATTCTGCAAGAAATCTAAGAAAACCATTAACATTGGGTGTATGTCTAAGTCTAAGTTAAAGGAAAAACTAGAGAACTTATCAGAGTCTACAAAGACTAGGAGAAATATGAATGGTAAGGAAGACATTAATAAGGCCAATAATTATCAAAAGGATCCTAATGCTCCTAGAAAGACGTGTTATAGATGTGGAAACCACAACCATTTAGCTCTAGACTGTAAAACAAAGATTGAAAAGAAATTAGAGTCTATTCCTTCTCAAACTCTGAAAAGACACTACATTCCACAGAAGCTTTGTTATCATTGTGGTAGCATATTCCATTCAATTTATATGTGTAGGGACTATCATGATTTGTATTATAATTTTTATAAGCTAAAATCTTCAATTGATAAAAGTTTGTATGACACTGTCAAGACTCCACCAGAGTCTAAAGCAACAAAGGAGACATGTAAAATAAAAGTGAAAAATACTAAGCCTGTTTCACCCAAAGTTAGTAGTAAAGGATCTAAAACTGTTTGAGTCCCCAAAACTATTTGAGTCCCCAAAACATCTAACTAGTTGTTATATGTATGTAGGGAACCAAGGTAAAGAGAGTAACCCTAATCCTAGACAGTGGATGCTCAGAACACATGACTAGAAAGAAATCTCTGCTTACAGACTTTGTGGAGATGGTTGGCCCAGAACTATCCTTTGGAGATGGCAACAAAGGACAAATACTGGGATATGGCAAGATTGTACTTGGGAATGTCATCATTGATGAAATAGCTCTAGTTGATAGCTTGAAACATAACTTGATTAGCATAAGTCAACTTGGAGATAAAGGTTGTCATATTGGCTTTGACAACAAAGAGTGTCTTGTGACTCATAAATAAACAAGCACTTTAGTTTTCAAAGGGCACCGACATGGTAACATATATGAAGTCAGCTTGGAGGATTGCAATCACAAGGAAGTCAAATGTTTATATAGCAAGGCCTCAACTGAAGAAAGCTGAAAATGGCACAAGAAACTGTCACACATCAACTTCAAAATACTTAACAAGTTGGTGAAATAGAGTCTTGTAAGAGGACTACCACAGGTTGCCTTTGTGCAAGATGGACTGTGTGAAACATGTCAACTTGGAAAACAAAGGAAAACATTCTTCAAGAGCAAGACAATAAACATCATTTCTAAACCCTTTTATATATTACATTTTGATTTATTTGGTCCAGTAAATATGATGTCAATTAACAAAAAGAAATATGCTCTTGTCATTGTAGATGATTATACAAGATACACATGGGTTTTCTTTTTGCACTCAAATGATGAAGCTTCACAACACATAATAGACCATATCACTTTTCTGGAAACAAAATCAAAGAAGACAGTAAGAATTCTAAGGAGTGACAATGGTACTGAATTCAAGAATTCAATCATGGAGGAATACTGTGCATCAAATTGAATTACTCAACAATTTTCTGCACCAGGAACACCTCATCAAAATGGAGTTATGGAGAGAAAGAATAGAACACTCACAGCAGCTGTCAGGACAATGTTGGCAGAGTCTAAACTGCCAGTATATTTCTGGGCTGAGGCAGTCAGTACAACATGTTTCACTCAAAACTGTACATTGATTAATATGCATGGAAAGACTCCCTATGAAATGGTGAAGAACAAGAAGCCAAGTGTGAAACACTTTCACATATTTGGATGCAAGTGTTTTGTGCTGNAAATGGTGAAGAACAAGAAGCCAAGTGTGAAACACTTTCACATATTTGGATGCAAGTGCTTTGTGCTGAAAGTACATCCTGAAAATCTAAGCAAATTTGAAGCCAAAACTGATGAAGCAATCTTTCTTAGATATGCACCAAACACAAAGGCATTCAGAGTGTTTAATTTCAGAACCGGAATTTTTATAGAATCTATTCATGTTGCATTTGATGACAAAAAGATTACATGATTGCAAGATGAGTCAGAGTCGACAACACTGGAATTTGAAAATTTGAAAAGTTCTGAGATAGATGAAGATGATGAGGATGAAGAGTTTCAAATAACTCCTGAAACAACACAGGAACCTGCACACACTGAGGGGGAGCCAGAAAATTCAACTCCAAACAACTCAGAGTCTAACAGTTCAGGGTCTACCCAGACAGAATCTAGACAGACAGAATCAAGTTCTTCAAAATCTAACTCATCAGGGTCTGGATCAGGCAACTCTGAATCATTTTCAGAGTCAAGCAATTCAGGGAGAACCTATTCATTTGAATTTCACTCAAATATAGGAAATGCCAATGATTTAGGGGGAGCTTCAAGTTCAAGAACCAATCTTCCACCAGCTAGAAAATGGACAAGGGATCATACTCCTGATTTGATAATTGGTGATCCTGAGAGTGGGGTACAAACTAGAACAGTCACTCAAAATGAATGTTTATATAGTTGTTTTCTCTCAAAGAATGAACCCAAGAAAATTGAAGAAGCCTTGTAAGACCCTGATTGGATTATTGCAATGCAAGAGGAATTGAATGAATTTGAGAGAAAAAAAGTGTGGAAACTTGTACCAAGACCCAGAGATAGATTAATTGTTGGTGCAAAATGGGTGTTCAGCAACAAACTTGATGATAATGGAATTGTGATTAGAAACAAAGCAAGGCTAGTTGCAAAATGTTATTCTCAGGAAGAAGGAATTGATTATGATGAAACTTTTACACCTGTAGCAAGATTGGATATCCGATCCGGTAACCCGTGATCCTAATTCCTAATGGACTGGATACGAATCCGCCTATAAATAAATGAACCCGATCCGTTTGCAGGCCTATTCACACGGAAACAAAACGCTTCCTAGAAAACAATCGTGCATGCACTTTATGTTTTTCGCCTACTATGCTGGGAATTAAATTTTGATTAAATCTTCGCGTACATCCTTAAACACTGCTTATTCACTACCCAGCCTGGAAAAAATTGATTTATTCCAATAACTAACAACGTCAATTTGTTATATTATACAGTATCTACGCTATAAATTTATGTTCATGTGTAATTAAACAACAAATGACATACATGTAGGAAATGCGACGTACCTGTCAAATTGTTACTACTAAGATAAAGAAGCCGAAGCATTGTCAGATTCCCAATCTCCCGAGGTATGCTTCCCGTGAACATATTTTGTGTCAAATCGAACTCTTGAAGAGACTGTAAATTTCCCACACTAGATAATATATTTCCAGTGAGCTTGTTGAGTGAGAGGTCAAGCACTCTTAAAGATGAAATGTTAAAGATAGAAGAAGGTATAACCCCTGTTAGGGATCCATTCCTTATGCTCATTATTTCCAGATTGATAAGGTTACCTAACTCCACTGGGATTGAAGAAGCTGCAAAGGTACCAAAAGGCAAAAGCAGAGGATGTTACTTTTAAAACGGGAAGGATAAGAAACGACCCTCCTTTAATTGTTAGTACATAGTAATAAATTGGATTAGCGCAGCAATCTGCAGTAGTTTGTACTAGAGTCTACACGAAATGTCATCGATCCTTAGCACCTACGCAAGATGTTTGTGACTTTGATTATGCGTATTTTTTATGTGTCAAAGCAGATGGTTTACAAAATTGATCATTAATGGCATTTATAATTTTGTACATATAAGTTGAGACATCATACTGGATTACTGGTTATTAATTAGTTGAGATATTATACTCATGCTTAATTATATATGGAACAGCTGAAAACAGATAAAGGATGAACTGAAGTATTCAAGGTGTATACATACCTTTGAACTGGATTTCATCAAGATATAGCCATTTTAGCATAGTTATGTTGCCAATTTCTCTCGGTATGCTACCATCGAATCCATTATAAGATAATGACAGGTATTGAAGTGTTTTGCACTTATATAAAGTAGATGGAATTTGCCCGGAAAACTGATTCTGAGAGATGAACAATCCTTCCAGTTTCGGAAGACGATCACACATATCTAATGGGAGAGTACCAGATATCCCATTACCTGTCAAATAAACTCTTGTCAATGCAGATAAGTTGAAGATGACATTAGAGATTGAACCTGTCAACTGGTTGTATTGCAAGTCCAAGAACCAAAGTTTTGAAAGGTTTCCCAACTCTTCTGGAATATGACCATTCAAATAATTGTATGCCAGACTCAAAATTTCAAGTTTTCGAACGTTGCCTATAGAAATCGGAATGATCCCCACTAAACTGTTGTTTTTCAAGGATATTGTTCGAATTTTTGGCAAGGACTCGAACCAAGAAGGTACTACTCCGGTGAAGTTGTTAGACTCCAAACAGATTTTTTCTAGTCGACGTAGACCAGACAATTCTTTTGGTATAGTGCCATGGAACTTATTAGAAGTAAGATCAAGTGAAGCAAGAAAAGTGAGGTTTCCGATATCAGGAGGAATTGTGCCAGTGAGATCCATGTAGGAGAGGTTTAAGGCCGTGACTCGTTGATGTTTTAAACCACAAGAAACACCAATCCAATTGCATACATTAGGATTGGTTGTAACAGACCAATTCTTCTGTAAGAATTTATTAGGGTCACTAGTGATATGGTCTTTGAGAACAAGAAGGGATTGTTGATCAGTACTGATCAGGTTGGATACTGTTGTAGCTGAACAAGCATTATAAGAGCTCTGCAAGAAAAGTAAGACGGCAAAGAGAAGCATATTGTGATTTGTAATCGTGTCTGGAGAGCGAGCGTCTCTTTTACACAAGGTGGTGAAATTATAGTACGGGTTTTTTGAATTTTCCTGCCAAAATGAACTTTTGATGGACTAACTTCAACTACTAGCTTTATTCATTCCGGTTTAAAGGTCATTTATAAGTAAATGAGCCCTGTCATATCTAATTAAAAGGATTTGAATTTTTTCCAACTCTACGGGCCCTGTTTCGTCGTCACTTTTTTTCAGAAATAAGTCCTTATTTTCAAAAAAAAATAGGCATGCATGTACTTTTTCTGAAAATAAATAACTTATTTTTTATTTTGAAAATAATATTTGGTTTTAAAATTCTAAAATAAATATTTATCTTTAAAAAAATATGAAAATATGTTTAAAAAAAATATAAAATAAATAACTTATTTTAAGTTTAAGGAACCCCAAACAGCTACAAATACTCTCCCAAAGAGTTGTGTGACAAAGATGACATGTAGAAACAACTTTCCTAATACTTCCTCCGTCCAATTTTATTTTAAGTGATATTTGACTTTTTAACACGTATGTTAAGTTGTAAAAAATTAATAGTTATATTTCACATAAAATTTTAATTTTTATATCAAATTAAAGTTTAGATTCTAAACTTTTATTTGATATAAATTTTATAAAAAATAAGTATGTTTAAAAATAATTTTTTTAACACTTTAAAATTATGTATAAAAAAAATTAAAAACAGTTAAAATGAGATAGAAGGAGTCTCGAGAAACTGGTGTAACAAAGATATCATTAATGTGTAACATTGTCGTATATAGAAACAACTCATAACTCACAAGTCCCAAAGGAACACAGTCTCGTGACTCTGTTTGCTTGATGCTGATAGCAGCGACCTAGTCATCTATAACACCATTTCCGATGGATGTCTTTGATACTATTTTAGTATCACTTTGACATTATTTATAAAATCAATTTCAATAATAATTTTACTATATTCTACATTGTAAGGAATTATTTATTTATAAAATAAAATATTCTTCTTCTTATATACATATAATTATTTTTAATAAATTATTTATTAATATATAAACTTACAAAAATACTTCTTAAATATATGGTTCTATAATTATGATTTATCAAAAATAATTAAAGCTAAAGATTATAATTTTTTGATAAAAAAGGAATTATGAAGTCGATAAAAATTTAGACTTAAAAAATATAAAAGAAAATGTAATTTAATAAAAATAAAAAAGAATTGAGTTTTAAGATTTAAAAGGAATAAATTTGTTTTTGTTAACAAATACGAGGATATAGTTGGAATTTTGAAAGACACTAAATTTGGTGTCAAGATGACACCAAATTTAGTGTCATTCCAATTATTTAATGTCAACGCTATTATAGTGTCCAATTGAAATTAATTTTACACTAAAATAGTATTAAAGTGACATTATTTTAGTGTTTTAATGTCACATCGGAAACGCTCTAAATCAAGTTTTAGTCGTTATTTTTAGTTTAAAACAAACACGTTTATAATATACACATACATACATTTAAGAATACACCAATAGAGGGCCACTATAAATTACGTATACTCTAGGTCATACTATAGTAGTCCATGGTAGATACTGGATAAGTAGATAATTGTGGTATTTATTTTCCTTTACTTTGTAGAAATAAATATTTATTTTTAAATATATGTATATATATATATATTTCATAAAAAAATAAGTTTTTATTTTTTAAATGTAAAATAAGTCAAATCGGCACAAAACGAGTGGAGGACATTTTTACATAAATTGCAGCTGTTGTGGTCCTATTATGGTCCTATTAGACCTGACAATTCGGATAATCGGATCGGTTTCGGATTGGATTCATTCGGATTAGATCAACTTTCAGTTATGATATATTTGGAGTACTGTTCGGATCAGATCTGATTCGGATCGGATCTAGTTTGGATTAAAATCTGTTAAATTTCGGATCAAGATCATATCAAGTTCGGTTCGGATTGAATTCGGTTCAGATCATTTCAGATCGGAAAAATACAATCTGAATTAATTTTGAATTAGTTTTTTATTATAGTAAAAGTAAAATAAAAGTCGTTAAATACGTTTGTTGAAATAATAACTTATTCAATATCTTTCTTCTTCTATTTTTTAATTTGTGAAACTTTAAAAAAACATCTTATTATTAAATATATATATAATAATATAAGTTTTTAAAATTTTAATTGTATAACCTGTTAGATATGAAAACCTCAAAAGTAACAAAGAGGGGGGTGAATGTGTTTTGATTTCTTTTGATTTTATTGTATGAAATGTATTTGATGAACTTAACTAATAAGATATGTAACTTATGAAAGATTACAGTGTTCTATAAGATTGCGGAATATAAATAGAAACACATTTAACTTTCAATCTAATATTTTATTAGACTTGAATTACTACAATCTGAGATTCTTGAGTTGAATCTCAGCTTCTTGTTCTTAGAAGTTACAAGGTGTTGAAAACACTTGATAATTTTCAAAGATACTTACTAATGAGGTTGTGCATAGGCTATATAGACAACATGTCTTTTGGCACATGCTCTCACTAGACAGTTTAGCTAAAACTAGAAATAGACAAGAAACACTTTACATTTGACTACTATCTATTTCTAGCTAACACAATCTGTTGACAGTATTTTGCTTTCAGCCTTATCTCTTTTGCCTTTTGTCTTGTTCTTCTTTCAAGCTACATTGTAGACTTGTCTCCATCTCCACAAGTTTGACTGATCCTGTGATGACAGAGCTTCAAAATCACTTGTTTTGTTCTTCTACAAATCTCCTAGAATTTAGCTTCTTGAATCAACCGAGTACTCACTTGAATTTACTTCGAGAAGTCATAGTGATTGACTTCTCGATTGGGATAAACTTCTCGATTGCATACTTCACATGATGACTTCTCGATTAGGATAGACTTCTCGATTGCATACTTCACATGATGAGTTCTCGATTGGGATACACTTCTCGATTGCTCATTTGGCTAACTTCTCTATTTGTTCAACTGGACTTCTCGAATTATACTTATTGCATACTTCTCGACTAACTGCAGTTTCTTTGACTTCTCAATTGCTTTCTCTTTCTCGATCGATTACTGAGTTAGTTGAGTATCTGAGACTTCTCTACCAGCTTCACATGTCTGACTTCTTTATCAGGATGACTTCTCGATCACATATTTGCCTTAGAGTATTTTCACTGCAATTCTTATTTGATCAAGTCTTCATTGATTTGATGTCTGATTCAGACTTGAATCTTCTATCAATCTTTATTCTTGACTCATATTTACATAATGACTTCACAGTAGAAACATACTTCTATCTGCAAATACATTAAGACATTCTAAGTACAAATCCTATTACAGAAACATTACATGTGTTACATCAAGACAAGTAATCACATAAAGTAGGCTTGATTTGGTCGAACATAACCATTTTAATTTTTTGATATAAAATTATTTTAAATATGAATTTTACTTTATAATAGATTAATTTAGTGAATAAAAAGTGGTTTAATGACTATGAATCATTAAGATATAAATAAAAATTTAGATTAAAATTCAATTTATCTCTTTTTCTAATTCGATGTAATTCGTATTTGTATTGAATGAGATCTTGTACTTCGAGTCATATTCGGTTCGGATGATTGAGTATTCGGTTCTAATTGGTTCCAAATCATTATTGGGTCTAGTATTTCATATTATTTTCGGTTCGGGTAATTTTCGATTCGGATCAAATCGGTTTTCGGATATTTATGAAATTATGTAATTTCGGATATAAAATCGGATTCGGTTCCATAAATTTTGGTCCGATTTTTCGGATCCAGACCTATTTTTCCAGGTCTAGGTCCTATATACCCACAGGCGGGATTTTGGCCCTCAATGCCGATGAAATACGTTGTTAGTGATAACGTATCATATACTTACGTTAATGCGTTGCACGTTTCAAGTCGACAGGTGACTAGATTCAACGTGTCGGTCAAATATGTCAGAAAAATCCAACACGCCCTCACAACTTGCACATGCCTCCTTAAAAATATAGACCATGCATGTCCCTTGCGGCCTTACCTTCTTTTAGACGGTGTGGGGATTATTGAACATAGTATTGCATACTTTTGATAGTAATTAGACATCAAGCCCATGTGCTTACTAAATATGTTACAAGTCCATTCTATTCAGTTTGCACTCGATGCTTTTTACTAACTTCTCTATTTTCCAGCAACATAAATTGAGCATTGGTCTGAACTAAACTCTGCCAAGGGGTTATACGCAATTTTTAGTATTGTGTTGACAGGGAATACGTCATTTGAAACAGGGTGACTTGTTAATATGCCACTGGGCACAGTGGCGGACCTACCCTATGGCCAGGGTAGGTCTTGGCCCTCCTGATATTTTTAAATTAATGTAGTAACTTCAGTTTTTCGATATATATTTTAAGTTGGTCCNATTTTTAAATTAATGTAGTAATTTCAGTTTTTCGGTATATATTTTAAGTTGGTCCGGTGGTTTTGTAAGGTTTTTCATACATATACAGATATTTGGGTGAAATGCAAGTTTCCAAACACACCGTCAAAATATTATAATTGAATTTTCCTCCCGGATTAAAGACTAGCTATGACATTTTTTTATTCAGAAGTTATGCTTGGCCTTCCCTGGAATTTGAGTCTAGGTCCGCCACTGGGCATAGGAGTATTCAAGTAATAGATATACGCCACTATCAAAGGCGTATTGAGCAGTATTTAGGGCCAAGTTTCTAGAAAACAGTATTTTGGACCAATTGATACGAAAATCAGGTATTTTAGTCATTTTCTAGCCCGTTACATTTAAGTGGCTGAACTTTACACTCAATTTCAAAAAAGTGGCTAGAATTTTAAAATTGCATTTTGGTGGCTATACTTGCATTTCAAATCTACTAACAAAAAAAATTAATCACATTAAATTTTTATTCAGGAAAAAAAAATTAAAAATAAGTTATGGAACTATACTTTATATGCATCTTAAAATGCGTATCGGACCTTCTCTTCGAAACGTTAATAATTGGGTGGTACGGAGGTAGTAGTTAATGTTCTAAAGAATTACTAATAAAATTATACAAATGTACGAGATATACCGGCAATAAACTACGCCGCAAGTTTCCATTAAATAGCAAATCCAATTCTTCTAATAAGATGGTTTTCTTTTTTCATTGCTAACGGATAATTGTCTTAAAAAAGCAAAGAAAAAAGATTGGTTTCTTGACAATGCCATCTTTACTGCCAAATGCTTTCACAGCCACCTGATCCCTTGCAGCCAAATGCTTCGTGAGAGTATTAAACCAGCCTTTCTAACTTTGATTCTATCTGGTCATATAGATGCTCTAGATGTTGGAAGAGTTCACATGATTATATTTTCAAGAATCAGCTTTCTGAACACAAATGTCAGTCTAATAAATGTGTACGAAATTATAACTTGAAAATATGATGCCAGAGTTCCCGTCTTATGAGATTATTATCCTAGTTGGAGTAAAGTAGCAGTCGGCCGTTCACGGTTTAGTTTGGTCGAGACTGTCAGAATTTTAGAACCAAACCTAAATAATGGGTTTTTTTTTTGGATAAAACATATTAGTATGAGATGGTCTGCATCGTGCGATATTATAATTTCTAATTTAACATATAAACAAGTTATCCACAACATTTAGCACATACATAGTATGGCAACTTCCACTTCATGCTCTTGGTACAACATTTAATGGAGGAAGAGATTATATTATATGTACCATGGCATTTGCGTTGGCCAAGAAAATCAAATTAGTAGCATGCCAGAATAAAGTTTCTAGGACAGCCAATCAATATTAAAAGTAAAACTTCTGAGTAAAAAATTGGACTCTTGCTGCATTCACCTAGAGTCATCTGCTCCAGCAGCTGCAGCAGATTGCTCCGTTGGTTCCTTAACAACAGTAGAATGTTTCTTTTTACCAGGGCCAGCGGAAACTTTAACTGTTGCTGGTCTTAGTAATCGATCACCAAGGAGGAAACCTCGACGAAATTCTTGTACTATGATACCTTCCTTGTACTCTTGAGATGGCTCACGTGCTATGGCTTCATGCAGCTGCACCAAAAAGATACAAATTAAACATAAGAAATGGCATCATAAATTAATTTCTACATTCTCGCATATCTCATACATAATTAATGGCCTAGTTAAAACAGGAGGCCATGTCCCAATGGCAGATGCTACATGGTAGGTACCCTAGTTCCTCTTGAACCAACATTCTGGTTGCTGTAACAAAGATGGGGGAAAGCAGAAGGTTCCCAGTGAGAATAAAAAGTAAAGAGCAAGATACAACTCACACATACGACTATGATAGAAGTGACACTAGAAACTCCTGCGACTTTCTCTTCAATGCCCAGAGGGAGAGGAATGTAGTTTCTGCTATTATTAATCCACCCTTTCGTTGGTTCTATACTTGCCTCGTCACTTCTAATTAAGATCCGGAGACACCCTTTAGTCCTTTACCTTCTAAATTTACTTCTGTCTTGTTTTACTACAGTTCATATCTATATTACATTATAATGCAATGTAAGCCTTTATATCGGTGAAGCACTAAAGCAAATCTCTTATGAAAAATGGAACATATGATTTGACACATTCACATAAATACTAATTGTAACAGAAGAACAGGATTTATTATCAGACACATAGTACAAAGGTACCACCAAATTACAAACAGAAGCACTC
>QRFB01002940.1:14405-40115 GCA_008931105.1 Oenanthe javanica | reverse complement strand
AAAAAATATGGTTTAATGTATATATGCACAAAAGCAGGAGTGAGTGAAGCATTTGCTCCTGCACTGCAAGTTGGCTGAGATGCATCAAATCTATTTTAGGCTCCTCTGCAAGGTTTAAAGCCGTGCTAATATGTTAGTTCTTGCTGTGATATGTTGTGACAATATGAAATGTACGCCTCATAATTTAATATGGTGGATCATTAGATAGTAGAAATGCCAGCCATCAAGAGACAAGATCCCTTTACTCAAAGTAATTAGGTCTCTAGCAGTCAATTGTTCAAAAACCTTTTGCCGCTTTTGCGTCGTTGCCTAAAAGCTAGATGTCTAATACTTTCCATCTACTTCCATCATTTCTTGTGTTTACTACACCAAGAGAATAAATGCAGTTGCAAAGAAATGAAAAACGGGAATAGCAATGAGAAGCAACTATCCAAAATTGCCACTTACCAAGGGATCGAATGGCTTCCCAACAGTAGCAACAACAGCTACACGTAAGCTTCTCATGATCTCCACAAACTGCTTATATATACCCTGGTAACTTGCATCGATCTTTTTCTCTTGATCTGTCTGTAATTTGAGTTGTTGCTTGGCTCTCTCAAAATTATCAACCATGGGCAAGAGGCTCCGTATAACTTCTCCCTCAGCATCACTCCTTATTGTAAGTTTCTCCTTTTCTGTTCTTTTCCTAAAATTATCAAAATCTGCTTGTAAACGTATATATCTTTCCTTCCCCGAATTGATCTCTGCTGCCAAATTTGAAGTTTTCATGACCAACTCATTTTTCTCATTTTCAACCTTGCATATCACTGACTCGACTTCAGACGTGGTCCTCTCATCTCCAATCAAGACAGCTTCCTTGTAAACTTTGAGTAGGGACTCCAAAGTAGGAATTTTCTCTTCTCCATCAATGACCGTGTTTTTTACGTCATCTAGGTGAACTTCATCTTGATCATTTATCTACCAAATAATAAGATTATGAAATGAATACNACTGACTCGACTTCAGACGTGGTCCTCTCATCTCCAATCAAGACAGCTTCCTTGTAAACTTTGAGTAGGGACTCCAAAGTAGGACTTTTCTCTTCTCCATCAATGACCGTGTTTTTTACGTCATCTAGGTGAACTTCATCTTGATCATTTATCTACCAAATAATAAGATTATAAAATGAATACAGGCAACATGTTACAAATAACATTAACAATTTACACTTCCAACAGGAAAATCAATAATATTGTATAAAGAACATCTTGTGTTTAATCTAAGATCATCAAGTGGTGGTTAATCCTACTTAAATTAACAAACCAATCATAAACAACAAATATGATGCTTTCCAACAATTTGAAAAAATGGGTATGCAGGAAATAGGAATTAAGTCTAAGAGCAACAGTAATTTGAAGGAGATTAAAGTCAGTAAGTGAACAAGTCTTATGTATCTGTTATAACTTGTAGGTACACACTACTAGAAATACGAGACCCCTATTAAATTGGCAATGCCATTAATTCATGCATTCCTCTGCTTGGTAAGCTAAGAGTAATGTTAGAGGCCCTAAAATATATACCAAATGGTGCACCGAAATGATGATGGCAATGTTGAGGTCCAAAATATTCACCAAATGGTGCACTCAAACGATGACGTCTTGACAAGTTAATGTTGCTCAGAACTTAAAAGCCAAACTCTAAATTTAAACAATTACAATAAAGCAACTATACACTCATCTTTTTATTTTTTAATTCCCACAACAACAAAATGATAATCAATTTCATGTACTAATATTTTAATCTACACAAACTTAGAAGTATTAACAAATAATAAGAAGCTAGAAACTCCAATCATACGAGAATACACTAATTTTCGATAAATTTTCAGTCCAATTCTCTCGATTTAATCACTATATCCCACAAAGCAATCACGTAAATAATGTCAAAACATAAAATAAATCAAGAAAAATGGTACCTTTATTAATTTAAACTATAAGTTATGAATTGATGGTATTTTGCCAACCCCAACAATTATATATACATACATGCATATATGGAGAAAGAGGGTACCTGGGAAGAAAAGTTGGTAGCTTTGACTGAAAAAGAAGAATTAAAAGAGAAAGGGGTTTTAGTGCTTGATAAAAATAATATTGGGGGTGTGGGTTTATTAATTGAAAAAGATACAACACTAGGATTGATATCAAGAGGAGAGGTGGGTTTTTTATAAACTAGGGTTTTTGGAGGATCGTAGAGAGAGAAATTGTTAGAGAGAGAAACTGCCATTGATATATATATATGATGAAACCAAGAAGAGAGCAGAGACACAGAGCCCTAGCCTCTACTCTTTTCTTCAACTTGAGGAGCTGGTGGGATTTGATTGTTTGCTCAGTTGCTCATTTCTAGTTGTAACTTAGATTTTTTGTATTTTTTATTGTCATTTTACATCAAAAGTTTGATTAATATTATTCATTTATTCATCTGCTGAAAAATATATTTCTTTTGAATAAGTTTTTTTTAAGCAATTCTTTTAAATAAGTTTAATATTAGAAATGTAAAACATTTTATTTACATTTATTTTTTTACTGAAATACGATAATTTAGGGAAATATATGAGTCGGTATATGAAAAAATTGTTAAACGTGTTATGATTAAATATTCAAGTTGTGACTGATTGCGTTCTATATCAGGGAGGTTTCTGGTTGCAAATCTGACTAACATAGTTATTGATTAAATTGATTAACGGTCAAACAAATAGATCGTTTGATGTTCCTTAAATTTAAAATAAATTACTTATTTCATATTTTTTTACATATTTTCATTTTTTTAAAAAATAAATATTTATTTTAAAATATTAAAATCAAATATTATTTTTAAAATAAAAAATAAGTTACTCATTTTTAGAAAAAATATATTTTCTTAAAATAAGCTTTTATTTTTCAANTAAATATTCAAGTTGTGACTGATTGCGTTCTATATCAGGGAGGTTTCTGGTTGCAAATCTGACTCAACATAGTTATTGATTAAATTGATTAACGGTCAAACAAATAGATCGTTTGATGTTCCTTAAATTTAAAATAAATTACTTATTTCATATTTTTTTGCATATTTTCATTTTTTTTAAAAATAAATATTTATTTTAAAATATTAAAATCAAATATTATTTTTAAAATAAAAAATAAGTTACTCATTTTTAAAAAAAATATATTTTCTTAAAATAAGCTTTTATTTTTCAGAAAATAAGTGGGGCCCAAAGTGATGTAGCAAACCCATTAATATGATAATTGATTAGCACTTACATATCAGTTTTTTTGCATTATTTAGATGACTTTAATTACAAAACAAAAAATGATAATGTAAATTGTACACATACACACCCACAATATTAACATCTGTACTCCACACAATCACCTTCATTTTCGACCGTCGCCGGCCAGCGGCCATGACAGCACCTTCCACCTTCCATTCACAACATTTTCAATTCTTTCTCCCTCTCCATCTCTCTCTTCTTCTCACACAACTCTCTTTGTCTCATCTCAAACACACATACACCATACACCTGTACCGATGTACATACACATACACCCACCCGCAAATTTCCCTGCCCTCATTGCTTCGTTTGACCACAGACGACAACTCTATCTCGAACGTACATATGCTTTCACAATCTACCCATTAATCGCTTCAATTGATCGAATCAGTTCGAGTGAAATTAGGGTTTCCCATTTGCCTCTTTCTTTTCTCACCCTCAGTCGTGTGTATTGTGTTTTTGTCTTATATTTTTTTAATTTAACGTGTCTCTTGCACACACATTCAGCCCACACAGCTCCAAATCAACGACATGTAATAACCTAACGGAAGGGTCAACACTTACCGTTAAAATTGATTTATTTCTCAGTTGACTTTGACGGACTAATCATTTTGAATAAAATTGTGATTAAATTGAGTCAGATTTACAGTTAGGTGACTTGATAAGTTTGGATGTGAGATCTACCATCAGCAACATTAGCCTGTCCCAATAAAATAGATCTAATTTTTACATTTATCTACTACGATTACAATCAGGCAGTGACATAAGTAGATAACTGACAAAACCCAAGTATACAGAAAAGATACAAACAATTTTTTACTAAAAAAATCCATGCCTTAAATTGATGCCAAGTGAAACAATTTCACTAAACTAGGAATTAGTTGCAGAGCTGCAGCAGCAGCAGCAAGTTTCTGTTCACCTCTCAGAGACTAAATAAATAGAAGAGATAAAACAGAGAAATTTGACAAGAAAATAAGTCTAAAGTCTAGCCTTAGCATTACAAGATGACTGTTTTAACAGAAACAAAAATACTAAGTTTACCATGATGATACAGCTTCTAATTTTGAAGATGTTCATTCAGAATAAACATCTTCACTAGCCGAGTCTCTATGGCATTGGACATCACCTGTTTCAAAGATCTCTGTAAATGGATAGGTTAAAGAACTTTTCAGAGGGCGGTTCACATCTCTTTCTCTGTAAATTTTATTGCCGTCTTCTCCAGTGCATTTTACATCATTGAGACCCCCTTCAACGTGATTATTCGTGTGTATGATCTTCCCGAACAACTGGAATGAGCTCATTTCAACTTTTGGTGAGAAGTTGCTGACTTTTTGTTTTCCAACTCGCTCATTGCCAAAGAAATGCACACTGCAATGACTATCAGGTGATAAATTATCCACCTGTGCACTCCCGATAATCAATTCAGTAGTTTCTGCCATTGGTGACATGTCGCCAACGAAATAGTTGCTGCAAATTTGTTGACTATTTTCCAAAATGTTATTAGGTACACCGGAAACACAAATTTGATTTTGCCTGGCTCCCTGAATGCCAGCAGGGAAGGAATTATAATTGATCCATGATGAGTTCAACTGCCCCATCAGTGAATGAGATAAGCATGGCATAGGAAATAAAAGTTCTCCATCTCCATCAGATAGCAACCCTGGATCCTGAGAAAGTCTACATTTCTTTGTGGGATGGAATTCTGTATGAAGTGATGGTGTTGCCACGACACTCTCAACTTGCCAAGGGCTCACCCTCTTCACATTCTGCAAAGCTTCAGGTTCATCCCAAGTAACCTATGAAACAGATATATGAAAACTTCAATCAGACGTTAAGATATCAGGGGAGTTGATTCACTTCAATATTGCGGCCAAAACTTATCCTACCTAAAGACTACATCCCCGACTCATTTTTTTACGTACCGCTTTGCAGTATCGTTTAATTTAGAGATGAGTAATAACACTGCTATGAACAAATACTACTTTCTTTTTCCTTCATTCTTCGATATCATACTAAGAAACAGATGTGTGCAGTTATTTCAAGGTACTGCTAAAGTAATCTGTACGTCATCCTATATGTACACATGTATCATAATAGATTAATCAAACATATAAACCATGCATGTTGCAGATATGTAGACAAACGTTTTATCAGATAACTTCAATAGAAAGTTTATTCAATGCAGCAAGACATGATTTTCCCTTAAAAGTGCCTTATTATCTCACAATAGTAAATCACTAAAAAAAATAAACATATTCCTGCTGTTAGGCTATAGAATGTGGAATCCAGGACAGCTTGTAATTAATTAAGATGAATATCACAGCAGACCTTGCCGTTTCTTCTAACTATCACTATTGCACTACCACACCAGTGTTATGAGACAAAACATATTGATTAGGAAACTCAATTGAAATCAGTGGTCAAAACTACAGGCATCCCAAGGCTGTAAATGTTATGGATTACCATAACAAGCAAGATCGAATAAAATTCCAAGCAAATACTCTAACAAATAACTTTTCCTACATTCTAAACAAAACATCACGAACTGCATAAACACCAAGCATATAGGACAACTGGATACCCAAAGCGGTAATTTGGTAATTTTTGTATGCCAATGGAAAAACAAATATTGCAAACAAGAACAGTATTATCAAAAAGTGAACTCTATATTATTGAGATTCTTCAGGCTCAGGCAACATGGTTTATACATGTTTTTCCATAAATGATAAAAAAGAACATCAACTGCACAATAATACGACTTGAGATGGTAACCAAACAAAAAAATAAGTATAAAACAATAAATTCAATTAGCATATAGGGATGTCACATGATTGAAGCATTCATTTTGCACATGCACAAAGATGACTGGACAATGGTGCAACCATTGGTACATAATGGGCAAGTGTAAGGGAAAAAAACCTTAGTGATCATATCAATTAAAAGGGCCGACATACTCATTCAAAAATGCAAAATGCAAATAGCTTAATTCATCTTAAGTAGCAATCCAGAATTATGCCTTGGAGAGGATTCGAACCTCCACGCTCTATGGCACGAGAGTAGAATTCTCGGGTGTCTACCTTTTTCATCACCACGGAAGCTATTGAATGTGCAACTTCTGTATCACCATGTGCAAACCCCATCTCACAAATGAACGATCTAAGAAAATGAAGCGAGTAATATACTTCATCTATCAAGAGAATGTATACATGTCCCTCCTTAGAGTGAGAAACATAACTAGGTTTCACCGTGCCATTCACAATTTCAGGTACGAAAGCCATTTAGGTGATCTTAATGATGTTTTTAGACGAACGATATAAATTAGAAAATATAGATGTAAAAAAGGAAAATCTTTAAAACCAGCACCAAGTACCAAACAGAAAAACAAGAGAGTCCATCCTGAAGTATGTTGCCTAAATCACATGCTACGTCTCCTCAATTTCTTAAATTTAGTAAAATTTGATGCTCAGAAGCAATGTTGTGGCAAGTATTTGCTTACATGCATCCCAGCCCTTCCCCTGGGAAAAAATATTTTTCTGGTTTGGAGGTTCTTGATACACAGTTGAAGATGTAGGCAAGCGTATCTAAAAGACATCGAAACAGTTCTTTTTAAAGTTGGATATAAACCAACTTCTTAAATCAGCTGGCAACATGCTAAACTTCTAAAATGACTACAAACAATATCCAGAACCAGTAGGATTTCATGAATCCCCTTTCAGCTCAAACTAATGGAACAAATGAGGATTTGGGCTTGTAAATATGTGGTGCTGACATATGTATAAGATGGTGCAATAAGTTCCTATAGTATTCAATACTAAAACCTTGCTAATTTACCCTCGTGCCGCCAGAAAAATATAGGGAAACAGGTAACGTGAGAAGAAGGTACCAAAATAAACAAGCAGACTGAAGAAATGTATCTAAATTAGAAGATGCAGTCGCCAGAAAAAAAAAGTTGTACTGGAGGGGAAAGAGTTAAGTAGCCACTTCAGTTACTCAATTCACATATCTAACCGTCATTTCCATCTTCAGGTTTCAAATATAAATATCAGTTTGGAGGCTTCCTATTAAGAGTTACAAGATGAAGAAATGGACATTATGGCACTTGTGATTAAACTCTGCCATCTGGCCCTGTTTATCATCTAATTATGGCCTTATGGGATTAAGATGATAGTTTAATCAGAAAAGACATATGCTTGCTCATTACGCAACAAACTAGAGGAATTGTATAAGCACACAAAATACATGTGTCAGCACTCAGCCCTCAATTGTAATTTATCTTTTTCTTACCCCCACTACACAACAATAAGCACCCATCACCAATGTATACGAGTCATAATAGGTGGCCGAACCCAACCCATCCAGTGTTCACATTTCTGAATATTTTAAATAAACAAAAAATGGCATGTGTTTCTATAAACAGCCGTACGGTATTAAATTTGAAAAGCGTATCATTGTCCATCTTACCAAGTAAAGGGAATGATCTATGCTATAAAAAAAAAATAAGTATTCTGTCTCATCAGCGGAGAGCTATTTGAGATCTCTAATAAAAAAACAATCTCCATATAACTTTTCCATATATATATATAAAGAAATACAAGGTGTTTATACCAATAGATGGTGCAGATGGAAGCATATTAAGGAGAATATATATACATAGCCAAATCAATAATCATTATATCTAATGTATCAATGGATTGACAAATTAAAAACGTGACTTGTATAAACTAATTTTATTGTGTATAAATGCTTATAATAATATTAACTATCAATTCTAGCTGTCTAGTAACTGATAATCAATGGAAATGTCTAGATGCTTACTGCTGGTGCTTGACAATGCATGATGATGGCAACTGTGCAAATGTTAAAAGAATACAATTTTAATCTGACTTGATCATTATTAATAAGAAATGAATATATATATTTATATACCTGAAGCATCCGCCATGGAGAACTTCGCCAGGGCCCATTATCTGGCAGTACAGCAGATGAAACTGTGCCCTGATACCAAGTCATTCTTGATGAATCTTCCGCCTCCCCTGCCATTTTAACCCTCATTCCTATCGTCCATAACACAAAAATGGACCTCTCCACCTTTTCTGCCTTCACCACAAAATCTGCAGACCCGGCACCAGGATAATACACAATCTCAAACCCTGATCCTTTGGCAGCCAACTCGGCAGCTTCCTCCACTGCATCCGCAGAAACCCTACCCCTTACATTTCTAGAAATCCCCTCCCTCTCTCTTTTGTCCTCATAATAATTCCACCGCCCATTGCAATCAGCATTAGCTTTAACAGCTCTCCTTATCCCTACGGAAATCTCACCACTACGACGGTTTCGCATAAAGACAACAGAATCTCCAGCAACCAGCTTCTTATTGTTCACAAACTTGCTCCAACCGGTAGTTAGCAAATGACGACGTGGAGTACCCCTATAAATATGGCGGAACTCCCACACAACACCGTGCACATCCCTCACTCCAAGGTTCTGCACAGGTGGATCAGCCTCAAAATTCAATGGTGGAAAAATTGAGTCAGCACAAAACCTCGGGACCGAGAACCCTCCACCATTGTTCGCATCCGATGGAGTCAAAATCTTAGAGAACGAAACGACATCATTCTCATCCTCTACATCACCCTATTCAATTATTTCACAATTAATAATTTCCATTCCATTTTCACACAGAAGTAAACATTTAAACTTCCAAAATAAATATATATAAAAATTCTGTACCACAAAATCTAAACATTCAACAATAAAACCAATCAATTAACAAAAACATATCACTAGCACATAAACACGTAACCAAAGTTCATAATTCTAAACAAATACCAGATTATATAAATACATACAGTAAACCTCGATACACTAATACTTAATTAATTAGTAACACATATTGATAATCTAACACATTTTGACTGTCACAATAATCATAATAGATACAATGCATTTTCAATTTCACATCAATTTAAATATTAAAATCATCCGGCCTCGAGATTACTAATTTACAGAGGTTTTACCAGTAATAATCCAACTATCCACCAATTAAACCAAGCAATCAACAAAAACATACCACTGATAAACATGTAATCATTAACAAGCAACCGCAGTTAAAAATTCTCAACAGATCAGTAAAAACAAACACACACGAATACATACAGATAAATAATCACCTGCTCATTCTGCATTAGCACACTTTGATCACGAGGAACAGGCACGAGATGCATTTTCACAAACACCTCATCGGTCTCGGGATTCGCGAAGAATCCAACGGCGACAACACGACAGAGAGTGTACGGACGAGAGAACACGAACGGCGAGAAGGACGGAGTAGACGCCGATTGCTCGGAATGACCTTGAGGAAAGTAATAAACCCTAGAATTGACCGCCGGAATGTGTACGGAAGTTCCGGCACAGGCTCGCCAAATCGCCGGCTCGACTTTGAGGAGCTGCCGATTAGTCGCCATCAATAAGTGAAGTGAATAGTAGTGAGAGAGTGAGATATGTGTGCGTGTATGTATAATTTAGGGTTTATACATTTTAGGTTTTGTGTGTGAGTATGTATGTGTGTGTGTGGCGTCTAGGGTCGGAAAACGGGGTACAAAAGCGAGAGACCTGTGTGCATCGTGTATGCAACAAACAATATACTCATGCTACACTATTTTTTGTATATTTTGTGGGGTAGTATTAGTATTAATTGTTGGATTTATTTGGATTCTTTCGTGTACGTGTTTGTACAGGAATTTTGTGTAAAATTTATGTGCCGTTTTTGTGCTATATTTTGTGGGTCCCGGTCCTCCTCTGTTTTTAAAAAAAATAATATTAATATGTGAAATTTTTGTGAATCAAAACACGTCACACATCATCTATCGCGCGTATGGAGAGCTGGTTAGGGTTTCCCTGCCCCGGGAAAAAAGCATGAATAACGATTGCCCCAACCATTGCATATCAAAACCCATATTTTGTATTATATAAATAAATTGTTTTTGATTTAATTTAATGTTAGGTGATGTACTTATTTTCTGATGTAGATTTTTATTAGTTTATATCTTATGTTTAGTGTTGTTGAATAAATTTTTATAGAGAATTCAAAATTTTAAATGTATTTCTATAAAAAAAAAAATGTAGTTTTTAAATATTTTATAAAATTATTTATTAAGCTTGTTAATCAAGTAATTTACCAATTTTAATTTAGATCTAATTATCAAGCTAAAATAAATATTTTTTATAAAATATTCAAATTTTTTAGTAATTTTCTTACTACTCCTCCACTCGGATAAAAGATTCAATTTTTTTAGTGATTTTCTTTCCAACATTTCCTATCGAGTAAATAAATTAAATTTATGTTTTAAAAACTACTCTTCATTTGGGTTTTTTGTGAAACTCTTCATTTGGTTTTGAATTTGTTAAGTATTCTAATCATTTTTATTTTAATATCATTTTCTGATGAAATTGATTGATTGATTTTTTTTGGAAGAAAATTGCTTGATTTTTATACTATTACATAATTTGCACATATGACACTTTTATATTTTTGCATAATTGTCACTGTTTGAACTGCAACTCCTCCGTCAGAATAAAAAATGAAAAATATTACATACTTTTTATACTTCAATTTTGGTAATCAAAAGTTTCAGCAATTCCTTTCCTCTTATGCTCCCTCCTGTTAGTTAATATTTGAGTTTTGACTTTTTGACACGTTCATTTAAGAGTTTTGAATATATAGTTAGAATTATTATTTTTTAAATTTTCTTTTTGTGAATAAAAGTTTTAGTTTAATATTTTTATTTAAAAATAATAAATTTAACTATATATTCAAAACTACTAAAGATCTGTGTTAAACAGTCAAACGTCAAATAAAAGCAAACGGGGGAGTATTACACAATACACACTTTATTAAAGTACTTTGATTTATTAATTAAAAATGTCAACAATTCTTTAACAAAAATATTATATACTCTATGTACTTAAATTGATTTATCCAATTAATTTGAAAGAAGCTTTAAAAAAAATGGACTCAAAGTCCCTTGTTGTGGCCTGCAATGGAACACCAGTAGAGGCTTTCTTTGGTACCATAGTAGTAGATTGTGTTCAATTATTAAAGGGTTAAGGAGTGAAAAAACCCTTGTGGTTTAGGCGGAAGAACGGATAAACTCCTGTGATTTAATAAAGCTCAAATAAACTCTTCAAATTAAAACTAATGGTTCAATATAGCCCCTCTAGTTAGTTTTTCTTAACTATGGTTAGAAAATTACTATATTCATGTATATTGTGACATTAATATTTTAAAAATATATCAAAATATTCTAATTTTAATATCATGGCGTTAATATTCATGTATATCGTAACAATATTATTACACAAAAAAGTATATAAAAAAATTATATTCTAATTAAAACTTATTTTTAAATAAAATATATAAATTTTATCTCTTTTAAACACGAACACATATAAAATATGTGAAAAATTATATAAAAGTATTNTTATATTCTAATTAAAACTTATCTTTAAATAAAATATATAAATTTTATCTCTTTTAAACACGAACACATATAAAATATGTGAAAAATTATATAAAAGTATTTCTACACAAGATTATAAATAAATTAAAATCATAGATATAAAAATAAAAATAAATTCTAATCATATAAATACATTATTAAAGTAAAAATAATAAATATTAAAAACAAATTCGTACATTATACAAAATGTAAGAAATTGTACATATTTGTCTATATATATCTATATATGTATGTAAGTAAGTGTGTGTGTTTGTATGTATTATAATTTAATATTAAAATGTCACTCATATTTAGTTAATTATTAAAAAAATATAAATATTCGTGTAGAATTTAAAAGTAAAATACAAACTAACGTGTAAATGTTTAAAGATTAAAAATTAATAGTTAAGTAATAAAAAAAAGTATATACATACATTAATATTGGTTAGCAACTTAATTATTATTTTATAAAATTATTTAATAAAAATCAATTATATAAAAAATATATTAATTTATAAATAATAATGTTATTAATAAAAAATTAATAATATACGATATATATGTAAGTGTGTATATATATATATATTAACGTAATTAGATATTTAATAATATTTTTAATCATAGTTAAGAAAAAGTAACTAGAGGGGCTATATTGAACCATTAGTTTTAATGTGAAGGGCTTATTTGACCCTTGTTAAACCACATGGATTTATCCGCTCCTACGACTAAACCACGAGGGGGTTTTCGCTCCTTAACCCATTATTAAAACACATAAATCCAGTGCTAGTTGAGTTTACTTATCGGTGAATAGGGTGACGCACGTGTTAATAAAATTTGTCTATTCTATGTCAGATTTAGGAAAATGGTATGACAACCCACCTGATTTCGTCACTCATATACTAGATTCCGATATTATTTAATGAATGCAAGTAAAAATTGATTACTCAAGTATCAAGATCAGTTCAAAACCGGTGTAAGGGTCAGAAAAAACAGTAATTAAATCTAAGAAAGTTGTTATTCTTAGTTTTCATTAATGCTTATCCTAGCTGAAATATACAGAGGATACACACCCATCTCGAATCCCATTACAGTATACACAACACATTTGTAAAAAAAATTAGCAAATAAAAAATTTGTAAATTTTAAAAGTAAAAAATAACAGTATACACAACACAATACTCTCAGCAAAAAACAAGAAAAAATTCCTTGGATCAGTTAATTTAATACAGGTTAAGATATAAATCTATACTCCTACATATTATTATAACCTAACTATATTATTATAACCAAAAAATCAAAAATTTTGTTCGGTCGGTCGATCGGTATTAAGTCGCGGGCCTAATATTTATATATATTAGATATAATCTTACTTATTATAATATGTACCCTGATTATATAAATATTTATATAACCTAAAATTTTATTTTTTAAGTTCAATTATATATATTTATTATAGAGAATAAGTAACCTAAGATTCATCTTAGGTAAATTACCTAAGATGAATAAAATAATTGTGTTTTGATAATTAGGATATTTTTATACGCACAATCAAAATAATATCTACAAAGACTGTGTATATCAAAGTACCATAATTATTAAATACAACTATTTTATTTACTGTTTTAGGAAAAATTACTAAATCTTAGGTTCCTTATTCTGTTTATTATAATACAAGTCCAAATTATAACATATTTATTATATAGAATAAATTTATATTATACTTCGTCCCCTTTTAATTGTTCGTTCATTTTATTTTCAGTGCGGTCAAACTAACTCATATTTGACTGCAATTTAAATATAATATATAATTGAAAAAAATAATATTTTATGTTGTTAAAAAATATACATAATCTACTTTAAAATGTATTTTTTAATTTTTTAAAATTATAAAAGGACAATTTTTAATTGTTAGTCAAAAATTAGTCAATTTGACCATGAAAAATCAAAAAAATGACTATTAATCAAGTACAGAGGGAGTATAAAATAGGAGAATATATAATATTAACATAAATTATTAATATTATAAAATTTTATATTAAATATCAATAAAAAATCAATTTAATTATAAGCTTGTAAAGTTGAATTCATCAAATACTCAAATATATATATGAAAAAGTTCCATTATCTTCATCAGGCATAATAGATGGAATAACAACAATCCTTCCAAAAACATGCCATTACCCGGTTCAAGACTCATATTAAGAAGAACATTACTACTATCCTACACAGGATTTTATTCTCATATAACAATAAGATAATCAGTTCAAGGCCAAACCAGATAGCAAGCAGGAATCGGACACCAACATAACATAACTTCGAAAACACAAAGGAAAATAGAATGCATAACATTCGACAGTTCAAGACCAAACCAGATAGCAAGCAGTGAATCGGACACCAACAGGACACAACTGCATAAACATAAAGGAAAATGGAATGCATAACATGCGTCAGTGAGACATGGGCGCCAACACTCATTCATCCTCAGTTTCAGATTCAGCACTCTGGAGCCACTCCACAAATGGTTTTACATTCTTCCAGATCGAGGAGTCTTTATCCTTGCCATTCAAGCCCTTCTCGTACCACTCAACTATAAACTCTTCTTCAAGCACATCGCTGTCGTACAGAACTTTCAGAGCCAAAGCCACTTCCTTCACTGCCTCAGCACTGGCTTTCCCACAGAATGACTCAAGGGCATGAAGTAGAACAAGTTGTGATCCTTCATCCCGAGTAGCAGCTGCTAGATAGTTTTTCTTCTTAGTGACCTCCTTTGAAAATCCTTTTCCAGCACCATCAAACATAGCTTCAAAAAAGGCATCAAAGACTTGCTGAGATGTGCCAGAGAGGGTATCCAAATAGGCTTTGAACTTGGTGGCAGGGGAACCCTTTTTGAGATACTCTTTGATCTCAAGCACAAGCTTCTCATGGAGGGTGCTAGAATTAGCAGCACCATTTGACTGACCATTGCCTTTGGGTTTCTCTTCACGCACTGGCGAGCTTTTTCCAGACTTCGGCTTCTCCTCGGTGGCATTTAGCATAACCATACCAGCAGTTACAGCACTCAGTTGTTCCTGGATCCTCTGTCGAGCTGCCTCAGCTGAAGTGTCAGTATGCCATTGAACGTCATCATCATCATCCTTGCCACCCGCTGCTTCCATCTCATCTACCTGACTTCCCACAGGAGAGTTATCCTCATCGGAAACATTTACTTTCTTCTTGATTGAAGCTTTAGAGGAGCCATCCTTTGTGCTGCCTTTCTGCTTGACAGCTTCTTTTTTGAGCTTCTTCTGCTCCTCATCTAAAGCTTCACCTGCTTTCAGTCTCTCTTTCTCGGCCCTCCTCATCGCCTTTTTGTCTTTAGCACCCTTCTTCTCAGGAGGATTTTTGATGATGAAGGTAGTGAGCTTGTCCCTCATATCCACATCCGACAAATGTCCACATGCTGCACACTTCAAGGTAACCATTTGTGTTTTGGTTATAACTATCTCAGTCTCAGGGTTTCCACATCCATAACACTGAACATATTTCTTGATGAAGTTCTCCAGAAGGCCAGCGAGTTTTGCAGTGTCATGTGCGCCATTAACATGTGAAGCTCCGGATTTTTCATCAAATTTGGATTGAGCTCCAAGCTCACAGCCAAAATACTTGGTTGTATAAGCAGCAGACCTTCCCAAGGCCTTGGCAATATCAACCATGTTGACAACATTAGTCTTGATGCCATTTCCTCGGCCTTCAATCTTTGTTATCATTCTTGGCATCTTATACCTATAGAAGGCATCATCTTTGTTTCCAGCACCAATGTTTTGCAAAGCCATCTTTAACGAAGCCTCCAAAAATAAAATATTAGAGAAGGTAAAAGGAGTGTGTTATAGATTTAGTATCCTCTCCAATAGATTGACAAGGTCGCGTAAATTGGCAACCCTCGCAGTTTCTGTTATAACCCTGTAATGCCTCAATATGCATACAGCCAACCTTATCCTTTATCCTGGATGTTGGACAATATTCACCTAGCAACCCAAATGATGACAAAAACAGGGTTGCCTGTTCAGACATAAAAAAGGTTTCTGACTTGCAAGCCTACACTTTGGCTAACGAGGTTGCAGATTAACCTGTATTTACCCTGGAAACCAACAATGAAACCAGAAATCAAGTTATAATAGTGTTCCATCCATACAAAAATCTCAGAAAGCATATACATAAAAGCATGTCCAAATACAGAGAAGTTAATGAATATAATAAATTTAAATATTTCCAGGACTGGAAACTGGAAAGTCTTCAGGAGTAGGCACTGACAATACTTATATGGGTTCAAGCACAATCTACTTTATTCATCAAAGTTTAATATCATTCAAAGCACATGCAACTGAAATAACGCAACCAAAAGTCTCCTACTACAGCTTTTGATAAGTTACACAGCTTCACACAGAAATAAAACACATATAGGCCACTAAAACAAGTACCGCTCAAAGGGGTATATTCAATCTGGATTTTTAAAAAACTAACCAATACAGATTTTAAATGTCCTTTTAAATCTTGTGGTATTCAATCAACGTTTTAAATTATCCTTAAAATTTTAGAGTATTCAATTAAGATTATATAAAGTCTTTCAAAATCTGATGGCACTCAAAATATCATCGATTTTGTTTTTGAATTTGATAAACACGTAGATTTTGATAGATTTCTTACTTAAATTTAAAACCTAGTAGTAGAATGTTTTGAATGCATAGATTATAATGTGTAAATCTTTTAAAATCTGAATTGAATACACCCACAAAATGTACACAAATATATAAATAATTCAACCTTCAAATCCTACACTCAACAATTATATTCCAATAACGCATAAATGAACAAAAAAAATCATCATCATCAAAACAATAATCAACTTTCGATACGAAACCAAACACTCGACCGTAACAAATTCTGATATATATCAAAACCTAGAGTAAAACGAAACATAAATCTATTCAGTTGGATGTATATAATCAGATATGATGTACACAAATCAGTATACAAAAACAACATTACAAAACCCGATGAATCAGCTTCATCAACATCTATTACTATAATCAATCAAATCAAATATAATAAAAATCAAGAAATAGATCTATAACCGAAATCACATATAAACGCTAGATGAATAATCGTAAACAGATTAAAATAAACATAGAGATTGAATTAAAGAAATAAATAAATGAAAAACGTGAAATTAGGGTTAGAGTGATACCTGAGCGATGAGATTGAGAGGAGGGTAGGGAGGCGGCGAACAATATAGATACAGATATAATTATAGAGATAGAGAGGGGGGCAAACAGGTGAGTTTAGGATGAGTATTTATATTGATTGATAGATGGATAAAAAAAAGATATACAAACCCTGTATGTAAATTTCTGGGATTTAGGGCAAACTCACCGCCCCCTTTAATTTTCTTTTTTTCTACTGTATATTATTATTCCCTTTTGTGATGATTTGATTTTTCGATTATTGGAATTTCTAGAATTTTCTTGTTTGGATATTCGTATTTTGAAGTATTTTTTTTCTTTTCTTGTTTGACCCGTTGAAGTACAGGGGATCAGTAGGGTTATTTATTGCACATAATATACTTATTTCTCAATCTTTTTAATATTCTTGTAAAAAAGAATAATTTCATTTTATTGCAAATGATTAAAATATGTGTATTCATGGCAGATTATAGAGAAATATTGAGGTTATGACTGCAAATTGATCCGGATTATCCGATATCTCGATTTATATTCGGTTCAAAAATATGATACATGTCTTATATTCATTTTATAAATAATCCAAATCTGACGAAAAAATTCAACCTGGATCAAATATGATCCCGGATACGAGAACTCTCATATACCCGCTCAAATTATGTATCATATTATTTTTTATAAAACGATCTTACCTGAATATGATCCATGATTCGTATTCGGTTCAAACCCTCATATATACTGTCTATACTATATTATTATAACCGAAAGATTAAAAGTTTTGGTTGTCGATATGGTACCTGATGAACCATATAAAAGATCTTAACCGTCCAATTTTATGTGAACCATAGAAACAATCTTAACCATTGAATTTTAATAAAATATAATTTTAAAAAGAATATAATCATACATACAACTCTAACCCCCGTAGTCATCCTTTTATACAAGATAAGATAATATTATATTATATTTAAATTATTTTTTATATTTTTTTTACGAATCATACTTATCCTATAATTTTTATTTAATATATCATTAAAATTTATCTTATAATTTTAAATTAATATATCATTAAAGTTTATGATAAACAATATGCATTTTTTTAGTTTTCATCTATTTCTTTATTTTAATCGCATAACACAAATTATTTATCAAAACACAAATTTTACTCAAATTAAAAGAATTTTGCTCAAACTAGAACACCAGTTCCCATCAATACCCGTATGGTCAAATTAGAAGACCGACACCAACACCCTATATAGAACTCTAATCCCCGATATTCTTCCTTTTATACAACTCATCACGCATAATATTATATTATATTTAAATTATATTCTATGAATATTAAAATAATAATATTTTTTTATTAACATTAATTAAATTTATCACTGTGTTATATCTATATTATCTATACTTTTATATTATATTATTTTAAACAAACTTCTATTTTAATTAGAATATATAGTTGTACAAATAATCTACTAACATATTTCAATTTTTTTCATTGCCCAAACACTCTAATTTATTTAAAATTACAATTTTATAATTAAAATTTTTGAATATTAAAATTATATTATATTTTACCTACATTAAAATATACTCTTTTATTTAAATTTTAATTAAAATATTTCTAATATATTTGTAACTCTTTTTATTAATAAAAATCTCCTAATTAAATTTAAAGAAAAGTAAAAAATTTAGTTTGGTCGTCCGTCCGATAAGTCCTCTTTTTATACAACTCTTTTTATCATTTGTAAGTTTTCTTTTTATACGATTTTTTTATTCAATTATGATATAATTAGAATTTAATTTTAAAACATACATATTTTACATATAACTCTATCATTGGTGAGTCATTTTTTGTACAATAATCTAATAACATATCTCACTTCACTTCTACTTGAAATTACAACTTATTAATTAAATCTCATGAATATTAAAACTTATTAATTAAATCTCATGAATATTAAAATAATATTATTATTTTATCTATAAATAATTTTTATTATATATTATATTATTATAGCTGATATAATAAAAAAAATTAAATTATATATTTAAATCATATAAAATAATTAATATATAATTTATTAATCTCGTTCGTGCTTTACACGGGTTATAAGCTAATATATATTATATTTTTAATCCATTATATTTCTAAGTAAATAACCATTTTATAATTGTTTAATATATTTTATAAGTTTAAATTTTTACAAAATATGATTTATCTATTATCATCATATATACTTAATACATTATAATTTATATATTTATGTTTTTAATTCATGATTATTTATATTATTTATAGTATTATGTTTATTTTAGAATAAATAATCATTTATATATTTCAAATAAAAATGATACTTAATGTTAGTGGATCATATTTGACTCGTATTACGTGGATCACAAACTATTCGGTTAAAAAATTAAAAATACGATACTGGCTTATATTCGGTTTGGATCCGGATCTCAATACTCGAGATCGATTTATATCCTAATAAAATGATACTGGACCCAAATCCGAACACACTAAAAATAAAATAATCTGAGACTTGAGTAATGGGGTGTCCGGTTCTACCCGGATAATTTTACACCCCTAATTGAGGGGTGTTAAATTAATTTATATTGGCGAGAGTGAGTTGTTTAGGATTTTTTAATATTTAATTGTATTACTATTATAATTTATATTATAATTTAAGCTACTTAAAATTTTCAATATATATTTTATTACAAAAGGTTAAAAATAGTCATTAACATATTTAATTTTCTTTTAACCTTCATTTAATATGTTAGTCATTTGAGGGAAAAAATTTAACAAACGATAAATGATAAGTTTGTATTTTTTTCCCAATAATATAAGACAGGTAAATAGTAATAATTTTACAATTCTAATCAAATCAATTATCAAAATCTTGTAGATTAAAAACAAATAAAATGAACCGGGTAATTGGGCATGTACAAATTGATTATCAATTGTAAGGTCATTGTCATGAAAATTTGAAATTTCAATATGATACAACTAAACACGAGGGTTACGGGAGGGTTTCGAATTGAAGGGTGATATAAAATCAAACGACATTCAAATTTCAAATTGTAATTCTATTTCGTCGTTGCTTGTGTAAAGTTAGAAATTAGAACATCGGGGGAGCCGAGTCATAATTCATCTTATCAGGCACCCAATGTTTGGTAGATCGGCAGAGTTTTAGCAAGGATGTATTGTAAATTAGCAATTTGGCATATGCACCTGCCACCTGTACATACCTTCACAAGAGAGGCTAGGTGAGTAGGATGTGAAGTTGCCAACTCACCGACTTAGTTTGCATCAAACTGTTGCCAAGTCACGACTCCAGTAAGTCTTTCAACTTGTTCGAGGTCCTTCAGAAACCTACAGATAGCCAACCAAAATACAGGGTGTATGATATTTGTTTATTTAATACTCTCTCCGTCCCATAAATATTGACAACACTAAAAATACTTATAACTGAGACACGACTCAACTGAAGAGTGCACATCTTTCTACAACTTGCACAAATAGTAAAAGATCTCTTAGATTAACAACCATGGAACCACGGACCACCATGTATGAATGGAATCACGACCACCTCATCGATCTGGTAATGTATACAGAAGAAATAGAATGCTAGTTACTGTTTCCATGTATGTAGCAAAAAAACTGAACCAAACGGATGTAGCAAAACAAAAAGGATTATACAGACAGATATAGTTAGTCGGTCTTGCTCTTGCAAACTGAAACAAGCCTGTGAGCTCTAAATGCTTGCTGCACAGATTCAGGACTAACCCCCTAGAAACCGAGTCATCATAAACAAAAGGTGTAACAAATACTGTTACCAAGGACTAAAAACAGAAACTCTTGCTTCGGAAATACATATCCCAAACAGAACACGAAACTAATATCCAATACCATTTTGGCAGATATCAGATCATTAATTATAACTGATCATGCAAGAGTTCAAACTGTTCGGTGTAGAAAATGCGAATTAATTCAAACACTTGTGCAACCAAAATACCAAATATAATGACTTGCATTTCATCCCACTTCTGAAATGTAACAGATCTGGCTTGGTGAAAGTGATTTCTAACAAAAGGGAAGTCCATGTCTCCCAAATATCTACCTTCGGGATGTCTCTTGTCTTAGTATACAGGAGCATATAGTAAAAGTTTCCCCAAGAGACAGGAGGGGGACTTAAGAACAAACCTTGAGCCACAAGCCATATTAGAAGCAATATTCTGCAGATCAATGTTTCCGTAAAGAATTAAAGATCTCCCCTTCTCTTATCAGTGTCAGCTTGCTTTAAAGGAACTGTACAGGCTGCTAATTTAATGCGGTCACCTTAGCAGGAGATACTAAATTTCTTCAGTTTTTAGCAGTTAACATCTCATCCATCCATGAGCTTTGGTTCCAGTTGAGACTCTAACAAATTGTAAATCCTTAAAATAAGCATTTTAGAACAGAACTTTTGCATTAGACAATAAAATTCAAGTCCAGTGATTCAAGTTGATAATTTGCATCACTATCTGTAAAAATCTTTGCGGTTTGTGGATTCACGGATAGGGTAGTGGCAAACACTCATCCCCCAACTTTTTCCTTATAACAAAGTAATGGGTCTGAATCCTCAGATTTCCTCCCCCTTATACTTGAAACTAATACATTGAATAAAAATATAGCATACACAAAAGAAATCTATGTGAGCTGGTATAATGGCAGGTCTTGCAAATAACTATATACGGTAACAAGTGATCAGTGATGTATTAATAGGAACACATATAAGTTCTTTTCTCATGAATTAATCCTTCGACAAGGCTTCGTGAAAATCAGGCCATTTCGGGTGCTGTTATAAAGTATTTTTCGGGAAATAATTTGTTAAACAGAGGAAATATTCATCAATCTTTCAACATCACCTTTCCGCATATTTTCGTCTTAGAACAAAATTGTAGACTCCCCTTTGGTGTTAAACGTTTCTTAGATTTGTATGACCTAAATCCATTCCTTGTATACTTGCATATTAAAAAAGAAAAAATGTAATGCTAGCCATACGTTTGAGAAACTTGTGGAAGTCGTTTTGTAGGGAAATAACAGGTATAACACCAATAATAATCAACCCCACTGACCAAGAAAATTGTTTGTGCATTTCATTTCAATACAAATCTATGTTCAAATGTAGCACAGTCACATTCGCCCCAGGAGTCAAAACTCTTATTTGTCTTTCACATTTTAGTGCAACTACACATTTGTTTCTTCTTATAGTTCAGTTGCCACAAATTTGGTCTCAGTGCCACCATCAACTTTAAATAAATCAGCTGCAACTTGATCCATATTTCGTGTTTGTTGGGAATAAATCAAAACTACACACAACAATGGGGCAATTATATAAACAGTTGATTAAACCAATTAACAAAACAAAACACGAAGGTAAAAACAAGATAAATGAATAAAGACAAGATCACTTCGACCCGACCCGAGTCGAGGCGGTGGCGCGCGAGGGCACACTAGTACACCATGTACACTCACATGACTTAGTAGTTGACACTACTCTTGCACATATATGCATATAAAACATCCACACCCATGTTACATTCTCCATGTGGGACAAACGCATTTAACCAATTTCAAGCAAGCAACTTCTACTCAATTTATTTATGGATTACACTAAGAAAATGTCTTAGATCCAAACATGAAAGTTTAAATCCTCATAGCAAGAAATAACTTCCAATAGTTAGTTTTCGAAAATTACATCAAGAACATATATATAATATGTTTTAAAATTTTCATTTTCTAACAGTTTTTTGTATAAACACTTTAAATTATTAGTTCTGATCTATGATTCTTAACAAGTTACATAATTATAATTTGTTTAAACCATAATGGTCAGCTCATTTGCCCACATGATATACATTTAACTTGCTTTAACACTACTTGGTCGACATCATTTCTTTTATTTTCTTAGTCTCCAAAGACTATATCGTTCAATATTTTTCTGATTTGACGTTATATAAATCTCTAAACAAGACCATTAAATCAGTCAATTAATATGCCTAATTTTGTCTCCGTTCTTAACTCTAAATAAGACTATTATGTCAAATAATTTGCCTAACTATAGACCAATTAACCTGAACTCACTCTATGAACATATGAGTTAAATTATGGCTTTGTTGTGCCTTTGTTGAAGTATACTTTATTTCAATACAGTAGTATACGATTTGTTACATTTTTAATTTATTGTTAATTATTATAAAGGCAATAAATCAATCAGTTTAGAGTTAATTAAACAATGCAATAAATAATGTACTAGATATAATAAGTATATAACCATTATGGTTTCAAGTTCTAACTGACATTTATAGGAGTAAGTAATTTTGTTGTACAGTAACTTTGAACTTTAATTACTTCTGATTAGAAGTGCAAGCAACTCTTTTGAAAGTCGATGTACATTAAGAAAGAAATTAGTTACATGATTTTTTTATTAAATATTATATTAAAAAATATAAACATATAGAACAAAAAAAATTATTTTGAAAAGAGAAAGAAACTGATTAAGACATTTGAATTTTGAGTAGAAAAAAACAAGAAAGTGAGAAAAAAGACAATAAACGCGCAGAAAATAGAAAATTCATTTGAGCAAACTACACTACTTGGATTCTTGTTTCCAGCTCCCTTGCCAATCAATTCACCAAGAGCTCATCTCTATATCTATATATATCTATCTATCTGAATAATTGTATATATAAGTTCTGTATATAGACTTTGGTTTAAGTTATCTGCCTTTCCTTTTTTAAAAAACACTATGAGAAAAAATAGTGGCAAAGTCTCTGCAACATGGATACCCATTTTCTCCATTTGTTTCTTCTTCTTTGGAATGCTTTTTACAAATAGGTATGTCTATCAAGTTTGAATCTTTTTATGTTTTTTATGAAAATCTTGATTTGGGGTGCTGTATTATATGATCTATTTGTAATTCTGATGTAAAGATTTGAACTTTAATGTATTGTATGGTGAAAGATGCTTGAATGATTGTTTTGTTAAAATTTGAGCTTGCCCTTTTGGATTTCTTGTGTTTTTTCAGTTTGGTTTTTGAGTCTAATTGTGTTTTTGATGATCTGGGGTTCAAGGTTGTGGGCTCCACCTGAATCTAATGGTCAGCTGATGTCAAGGCAAAGACAGGAACAAGAATTGCAGATTATTTCTGAGGACTGTACAAATAAGAAGAAGGTTTGCGAAATTAAGTTTGTTACAATTTGTTTGATTTAAATTTAGTGTGTAATGAATTTGAATTTAGTTTTTTGAAATTTTTTGATTGAGTTGTGAAGGCTTTATAATTGAGCTGTGTTTGAACAAGTGTAAATGATGAATCTTGATTGTGTTGTATTAGAAACCAGAAGAAGATATGGATGTGATGGGGGAAGTACATAAAACCCATGATGCGATACAGTGAGTTATGATGAATCTTTTGTTATGTTGATTTTTTTTGTTATTGAGAATCTTTATTTTTGATTAACTTGGTGGTGCATTTGTGGGAGGCCTTATAGATCACTAGACAAGTCGATTTCTATCCTTCAAATGGAGTTGGCAGCAACTAGGAGTGCCCAAGAGGCGGTGAAGTCAGATGAAACCTCGATTTCTTCGCAAGAGGAACAGCCAAAGAAGAAGGCTTTTATAGTTATTGGAATTAATACTGCCTTTAGTAGCAGAAAGAGGCGTGATTCAGTTAGGCAAACTTGGATGCCTCAAGGTACCTAACCATAGTATGTGGAATGTTGGTTGGGTATCTTAATTATAAGTTTGTCAGAAAATATCTAACGAGTTCATTAATTTGCTAGGTGAGAAGCTTGTTCAATTGGAGAAGGAGAAGGGAATCATCATTCGCTTCATGATTGGCCATAGGTAAACTATTATTATTATTTATTTATTCAAAAACTATAGGGTTTTCGAAAGACAATTGAACCGTCATTGCCTTTCTAAATATTTTGTTTTGACTGAAAGATGAAGTTTCTGGAATTCTGAGGATAAATACTCATAGCATATATAATGCTTTCCCGTTTATTTTGAAATAATATAACATCTCGAAGCGGCTATTGTTGTCTTTTAGATTTTGAGGTTAAGGTTTTCATACATAATACCATTTATATTTAACACCCCTTTAAGCGAGAACTATTGATTATTTTGTGCTTACGACATTGATTCCTCTAATTCTGTAGGTAAGTCGCAAAAGGGCATACTGTATAATGATGCACCTTTCTAGTTCACCAACTGAAATTTCCTTTATTGACATGAATCTAAAATATATTCTAAATCTATACTTTGACCTTGACCTTTTCAAATTGTGAATCTTGTCGAGGACCCCAACTTATAAATCAAGACGTAACATATATCGATTTATATTCAATGAAGCCCATTTGGAATTACTTATTTAGACCAGCTGATTGATTACCTGCTTAATTAAGAAGCAAGCTAGCTGCGAACTATTGAAAAATCAATTAAATTATTTTTCTTTGACTCACTATCTAAGTTTAATTATGAAACAAGTCATATTAATCTATTATGGGTGACCTCAAGTTTTCTATTTTTAGTCATAGGTCTAAATCAGCTAGATGTAACATGCCACAATAATTGTTTTCTAGTGTCTTTCAATTTTGGCTGGAAATGCCAATTATGCTGAATTATGAGATTTATTTGTGTGTGTGGGGGGGGGGGGGG